>CM074734.1:129560039-129862539 GCA_037367245.1 Phrynocephalus guinanensis
GGGGTGTTCATATATGTGAGAACCAATGCCTTAATCTGGCATGGACAGAGGCTGCTAACCAGGATCAGAAAGATTGTCATTTATTTCCCCCTGGAAATCAATCTGGCTACTGCATTTTGGACCTTTAGAAGCTTCCGTGTCAGCTGCAAGGGAAGCCCCATTTAAAATGTATTACAGTAGTCAATCCGGGGACTACCCATGCAGACCAATACTGTTAAGGACCTAAGGTCCAGACAGGTACCGCTGGGTGATATACCACAGTTGGATAAATGCAGCGGTGACACGGTTTTCCATAGTCAGTGCTGAATTTAAATCATGCCCGAACCACCACACTGAAACTTGAAGGAGAGGAAAAATCGCATTAAGTCTGGGAGACACCCCTTTCAAGGACAGAATATGATCCTCCCTCAGAAACCATTATTCGCTGTCTTGTCTTGATCCCTCCTTCAGCCTGTTCCTCCTTAATCCAGTCCAGTCCCACTTCAGACTCTTTTGGGGTGCTGGGACCGCATACTGCAGAGGATTTAATGGAGAGCTGCCCAATCCTCAAATACTGATGACATAAGCCCCAAGCCCTATGACCTCATGTCCAGTGGCCTTATGTTGATGTTAAACAGCATTGAGCATGATGATTGTCCTGCTGTGGGACAGTAGAGTTGAGGGTCCACTAGATGGAAACCATTTCCACTAACAGCATTCTCTGGAGTCCCTCCATCAAGGAAGGACCAAAGCTAAACTCAGCAACAATAAGGCCACCCAATCCCTAAGCTCCAAATAGTCTATCCAGGGGGACCATGTGAGCACTTGGTATCACAACAGCTACTGGCCGAACAAGTAGGACACAGGGACAGATTCCCCCTCTTTGGCTCACTTTAAAGGTCATTATACAGCATGACTGTCACATCTCTGTGCCATGCTGTGAGGCAGAACCCGACTGGAAACAGGATCAAAGGAGTCAATGTTCTTCAGGAACCCCTACCATTTTCCCCCTAGCCATCTTCTTTGATCAATTCAAGCAAGTGAATGGAATACGTTTGGAACACACCTGAAATTATTCTGCTTGTCTGCTGCTATGCTAAGTTTTTGGTTTTTCCTTGGTTGTTTTGACTAGTTTCTGTCATCAGTCGCTCAGATTGGACAAGGATCAAGAAAAGAGGTGGGTGGGCCTACAATGTGTCAACGGCCGATGTCATCCTTTCCAGGTGTTAACTGGTTGAAACTGGATCCAATAAAGCAAGACTTGGTGCTCCACCGTCTCAAACTGGACCTATGGAACAAAAAAAGGGGTCCAGATCCCAAGAGATGGCTTTAATCTTTTGCCTAAAAAATGAGCCATAAAAGTGATTAATGACGGGGTATGCTTGTTGGCTGAAGCCATAGGTAGCCTATCCTGCCCTCCAGAATCAGCCCGGCCATGGAAGGAACCTGGTGGCGAGGATCTTTCCTGCCTCCCTGCACAGTTGATCACTCATTGGCTGGGTGGGGATGGACTCTCTGTCCTGCCTCCATGTGGTAGTGGAATGGCTTCATAAGGAAGCAGATGAAGAGCCAGCCGGCTAATTTCTGTGATAGGTTGCAATGAGGCTGGAGCTTTGTGCCACGTGGAGCCAGATACGTGACCCAGCTCGTTCTGGGGATAGGACTGGGCCATGCAGCAGCTGTGATACAGTGGTTCTTATTTGCTCCCCAGGGTCAATGAATACAAAGTGCCCCTCTCTCGTGTCAACACTGGGACAGTAATATCCTACGGTCTTTCTCCTGGAAACAACTGCCACCAAGCGCAAGTGACGTTTGACATAGGGCCCAAATAAATGTGCATCTCACTGTGCTGTGAGCCCATTAGTCCATTGTGTAAACCAAGTCACCGTTTCAAAGCCCAATCTTGGCCATGTTGTCGGTATGCAGCCTTAGGCAATCTTTCAGCCACCTCTCAGCTACATACAGTACCTCTTATCTATAACCATCAGCAATTCAGCACTTATCATGTTTATTCCAAAGCTATAAGGACACTGAGAAGAAGAAACTAGAGGTTGTGTATAATAATAAATAATAATATAATAATAAATAATAATAATAATAATAAAATAATAATAATAATAATAAATGTACCCCTAAAGCCTTTGCACATTTTTATCCTTTGAATAAACATTCATTTGGGTTGCATTTGCAAACGTTCAGTGAGGACAATTCCCTCGCAGTGCGGATAAAGCCGCGCTTTTAAAGCCCATCTTATTATCTGCTGCGGCTACTATGATAGTTGAAGAACAGCTTTGAAGCTTTGCACCACTGCCGATTACTGGGCAGCCCCACAGTAAAGTAGTGCAATTCTAGTAAAACGAAGAACTGTAAAGAACAGCTCTAGCATCTGCACTTTGGCTGCAGACATGTAGAATGTGTTGCATCCTTTTTTGCAGTAGAATAATGGATTTGGAAGGGGACTAGAAGAAGACCCCATCCAACCCCCTGCTCAAATCCAAATCAAAGCAGATCTGAAAGATATTGGTTGTTCAATTTTCTCTGGAATGTCTCCAGCAATGCAGCTCTCACCACCTCCCAAGGTTGGTGCCATTGTCATACGTGCTCTCAACAGTTAAAGACGTTTTTCCATGAATCTTCAGCCAAAAAACCAGCTTTCTGTAGCTTCCAGCCCATTGTTTGTGTCTTGCACTGCACGATAATTGAGAACAGATCCTGCCCTTTTCTCTGTAGGTGAGGGTGCCCCTTAGTTATCCCCAAAGCGCCCCCCCCCAAGGTCTTCTCGTACAGGTCCTCTCTTACACTGAAGAGAAAAACAGCACTTTCAACAGTAGAGAAAAACTCAGTAGATCCCACTGATCCTGCAGATGCAGGCTTTCCATCTTCTCACTGGCAAGGGTTTTGTGCTTGAACAACAATGGTTCCAGGTTTTGTAATCTGTAAAGTGCCAACCCTACTCACCTTTACAACCGACTACCTGCTGCAATAATGTGCATGAAAAAGTCCAGTGAACACATGGATACAGCGTTTATCAATGCTGAGTGTTAAAAAGATGCGTGATTTGCCTCGCCCATCCCTAACTGAGTGAGAGAAGCTTCTTACTCTTTGTATCAAAACAGATAGAAAACACGGCCGTTTAGGGTCATTGGTTGGTTGTTATTTTTTTATTCAAGACACAGACAGACACACACACCGAGACAGAACACACACACATATTTGAGGGCCTTTGACTCATCAAAGTCAAACCTCTGTCAGGAATCACTGTGTGAATGTATCTTTAAAGGTGGGCTTGTGGGTCATACTTGCTTTCAAGGAGCCAAAAGCCAAAATACTGCAACTGCCCCCCCCCCCCACTCTCTGACAAACCATTACTTTTACTTAACACGTCCTTGCAGGAAAATGCCCTCAGAGAGTTGAAAGGCAATGAGCTGACAAGTAGGTGAGCAGCATATCCACGCCAGGAACGTAAAACTGGTTTAACAGTCATTGGTGCTTTCTGGAGGGAGCCATGAGCGTTATAGTTCCAGAAGAGGTGGTAGTAGCCATATACAAACACTCATGGCATTTTCATACAAAAGCTCTCGTTTGAAAGCTCTTCCAACAAATATCCAGTTCCTTGGGACTGAGAAATTTCATTACATTGTCTCATGAAGCTAGTGTCATCAAAGCTTTCTTCCCACCATGTACAGGAGGGCTAAAAAGAAAAGGTCTCTTCTGCCTTCTTAGGTATACCAGTAGTTTACATATAATTTTGTAAAAAAAAAATGTCCCTATGAACCTCTGAAGCAGTTTTAAAGCAGATGTAGCTCCAAGGTTCTGCTACAGAGGTGATCCCTAAATTACCAAGTAGCTTTTTTTATTCTTTAGAAAAAATTGGTCTGCTGCTGTTGTTTTGAAGGCTTGTGTACACAGTATTTCTTTAGCACCAAAGTCAGTCCAGTGAAATACCAGGCATTTACATATTTACAATTTATACCCAAAAATATTTTATCATCGTATTTTATTTTATTTCGTCTAAAAGGTCTAATAATTTGTGTTTTGCCTTTACCGCCCCTGCTAACTTTCACAACAATAAATCTCTTTGACAAAGAAGAAAATGTATAGCAACATGAAGCCATCTGATTGTTACGTCCTTATGTATTCAGGGCCCACTGCCAATCTTTCCATTTGCTAATGTCTTGGCACAGAGGTATCCTATTGTCCAGCTCAGGACAACAGAGGTATCTTTAGTCTTCTTTTAAAAAAACAAAACAAAAAGTTAACACCACTATTATTCCTTGTTACACTGAGACTAGGACATTGTACAAAGCAATTCAGAGTATGTAAACATTTTGGATTCATTCCAGTTCTTACTTGTTAAAGAAAGAAGAGAAAAACCTTCATTTCACCAGTTTCCAAGCACAGCAAGGGGGGGGGGGGGGGTGGAGAGGACATCAACATTATTTTTACGAGAGACCACATACCACCCAACTTTGAGGAATATGTTCAGAGAGGCATAAGGACCTAAAAATTGCAAAAAACACAGAGAAAAGTAAAGTTGATGGAAAATCCTCCACATTTTTTCTTTCTTGTTTGTCATGTATATAACAGTTTTTTTTTTAAAAAAGTGGTGTTTCAATTTAATTGTCCCAGTCTGGACGTTTCTTAATCTGGTTGCCATACTCCATTTATTTATACCATAGGAGTCTAGCTAAAGAGAAAGGCAAGAGTCATTGGGATCTATAGAAGGGGTTAGAAAATCTCCATCCCATAACCATGCTATCCAGACTTTTAATGTTTTCATGCATTCCTCAACTAAACTCAGGCTCAAATTTTTTTCCTTGATTTCAAATCCTTTTAAACCAAACTCTTCCACAGCAAAAATACTGAGTTAGAGAGGGAAATTGATTCCCTTTATTCCCATTACTTTACAAATCCAGCCTCCAGGAGGCTGTCGTATCTCTAGAAGAGCAAATGTGTGCACCTTTACCTGCAAGTAAAGCCACCCCCCCCCCCCCCCTCCCCACACACACACTACAGCCATGTGGAGGATGAGGCTGTAAAAGTTGCAATGACTAGAGCGTTCAACAAATGTGACCCCGAGAGCTACAATCAAAGCAGGAATAGCAGCTGGTAACCCCGTCCCTTTCACACCACCTATGCAGGTGCAAAAAGCCTGTTCAATTTAGATGAGGCATAAAACTGCCAGACATTGGTCAGTTGTTTTGCAGCAAGGTTGGTTTGGTTTGTCTTAATACATTTTCTGGCTCTAAAATTAAATTAAGATCTTGCTTCTTACTGTATCGTGCAATTCTGATGTGACTTGGAATGAATGCTTCAGAAGCCTGGCCATCTCAAAAGCTTGCACCCATGCTTGTATCCTTATGGGCGGCTCAATTAAACCCATGTCGAATTTGGAAGGAGGCTATAGAAAAATCAGATGCTACTGCGTCAAAATGCTGCAATTCTTTAGTCATATATATCTGGTAATATGGAAACAAGATCAAGTTAGTGTTGTTTTCTTTGAAATGGATGGATTTCTGACCGTCTTCTCTGCCACAAGTTTAAATCTCAGTAATTTGACCTCTCCAGCAGGCAAGCCAAACAATCTTAAACAACTGTTTTTCTCTGTAGGGGGCAGTAGATATTTTCCATCCTATCAGCCAGCGACTCTCTCTCTCTCTCTCTCTCTCTCTCTCTCTCAGGTTGGCATTAACTCAGGTGCCAGGGCTGCTGGCACGACAGCTTAGAGCTGCTTCTTAACCCTAACCGCCCCTTCTACAATTCCAAACCTGGCAGAGAGCTACTTTGATTGGCTTCTGGCGTTTCCCACACTGTTGAAGAGGAAAGCCACCTTTGCCGGACAGGAATAACTTAGAAGCGACCCCAAGCAACCTAAAAATGCACCCAAATTAAAAGAGCTGGTCATTGTCCGTGTTTAGTTTAAACCCAGAGTAAGCTTCTACTCCTCTTAATTCACTGTTGAAAATCTGAGAAATAGGTGATCTGGTGTGGCTCTCGAGAGCGGCAGTTTTCTTTCCTATATCACTTAGTCCTCCACACTGCCACAACAACCTGATTGGACCGGGGGGGGGGGGCAAGAAAACAAAGGAAAATATCTACCCTGCTTTCCCATTCTGTTTTCTCTTCTGCTGCTAAGCACTGCATCACCCCCTTGATTACATAATAGTAAAAAGAAAAAAAATGCATAACGCCTTTTAAAAAAACATATATATATATATATATTGGCTTCATTATCAGATATATTTGAAAAGGGAACCCTAGACGCCAATCCCGGGGGGGGGGGGGGGCTTGGAAGATAAACTGACAACTCTGGAATAGTGTTAAGAGTGAAAACACCCCCTATTTGCTATTCCTTTTGCTATTCCAAAATGGAGGCTGCCTTCATAAGGGAGGAATGTACTGTTCAAACCGCACTGTAGAAACCATGTGGAGGATGCAAGCAAGAGCCGGAGAGCAAATGCAGAGCTCTCCCCGGCAGCTTTGATCTCTCCCTGATCAGGTTTGATTTCTCCCCCCTTTGCTCAATATCCCTTGATATGATGCAAGGCAGAACATGTGGAGACAAAGTTTGGCTTACATACAACACAACCGGCCTTCAGGGTAAGGTGGGGTAGCAGTGATGGAAGGTAGAAATTTATTCCCAAACTATACTCTGGTGCAAAAGAGCCTGATTCAGAAGAATCAGACGTAAGATTATCAAGGTCCCAAGTGCGACTTTGCAGCCTTCTGAACAACGTGAGTCAGCCTGAGCTGAGAATCATGGCTCCTCTCAACGGGTCACAACTGACTGTTGTGGAGACTAAGTTGCTGCTGAAATATCCCATCTTTCCTTCCACTAAGGAAGAGAAGGTGGATAAGGCATTTTTTCTGCCTCTAACCCCCTTTCTGCCAAGGAACGAGAGGATATTTTTTTTTCTCCAAAACAGACTCTGCTGCCTCTCTGCCTTTCTTTTTATCTGAGACATTGGCAGAGGCAGAGAGCGTGTGACCTGAAGCGGCCCTCTTCATAAGCACCTAAATGCTGAGGGGAAGGGAGGACGTCCAGGTCTCCAGCATGTTCAGGCTTTGTGTCCTGGGCCACTCCCTCCTTCACAAATATCTCTGCCTTCTGATAGGAAAACTCCTAAGGCACAGGGTTTGCTAATGGTATGTGAGAGCCTTAGTCATCGAGCAGATGCTCTGGGCTTTCTGTCTTCCAAACTTCTCTAGAGGTAGGATCCAAACACCCAAGCCTTATCTCCTGTCCAAAATTCAGGCCTAGGGCTTCCGTCAGTGAGGCTATGCTGGGGCTCTATGGAAAAAGCCAAACGCCGCTCTCCTTCATATCCACCCTGAACGCTCAGCCTCTTCTCCTCTTCGGCATGTCTTGTGGGGACAATGCATGGCAAGCGAGGGCACTTTCTTCTCTCGAGGCAGCCTTCCGTCCGCCTTGTAGCCGACTATGGGGCTCAGTATGCTTGGGCCCCCTTGGGCCCAGGGAGCGGGGTGGGTGGGGTTTCTTTGCACTGACTCCCAACGGCCCATCCCCCCTCCTCCACATTAGTCCTCAGTTCCTGCTGAAGGCTGTGGCCAATTGTAGCCTCCCCACTCAAGATGGCAGTGGGGCAGCCACAGAGAGACTCAGGCTGACTCTCTACACCAGGGCCGCTTCCTGAGCGCCAGGAAGGTAAGGCCACAGAAGCAGCAGCTCGCTCCTTCCTTCCTACAGGTGAGTGTCCCCAAAGTGGGCCTGCTCTCTGCTTGTATCTGAAAGGGTCCCCAATAGTTTAGACTGAGTGTCTCCCTAAGGCTGTCTTTCCCTTCTGCTTCTAGAGCATGTGAAATGGAGAGCCATGGTTCATCAGACGGAGGAGCCCCAATGTATCCTTAGGAGACCTCAGGATGGGCTGAGTTTGCCCGTTATGGCCAAAGTCCTTAAGGTTCATACAAGACTCTCGTGGAAAGTCCCCTCCTGGACGGGCAATCAGAGAAAGGGTTGGGGTTTGACTCCCTCATGAAAGGACTGAAGGCATCCACCCCACCCTCCGCTATGTCCTCTGCACATCGGCTTTGCTGAACAGCCGGCTGTGCCAATAGTCGGGGTTGTCAAAGGCACAGTCTGAGGCTTCGAGGGTGCGCAGGGGGCTTCACAAACCCATTTTTTTAGGGCAGGGCGGGCTCTGACAACCCGGGCACTGAGCTGGGGGCAAGATGGCATCCATTTCCTCGTACCCTGCTCATCCGGGGAGCCCTGCGTGATGCCGGAGTCCATGTCAGTGTAGTCCCCTCGAGAACTGCGGATGCTGTTAAGGGACTTGCTGAGCTTGGGCTGCTTGTTCATGTACTCGTAGTCCTCTCCTCCTCCTCTTCCTCTCCCTCCTCTTCCTCCCGGCAGGGCGTGGTGAGTTGGGAACTGGGCACGCTGCCCAGTGACGCACTCAGTTCTGAGCCCAGCTCCATGTATTCATAGCCCAGCTCCTCTAAAGAGGCTGGCCGGGGCTGGGGAGCCCGTCGGTTCATGTACTCGTACTCTTCATCTACTTCATGCACCGGGCCGTGGACCAAGGAGGCAGCCACGCCAGCAGCACGCTCTGCATGGAAGAAGCCAAGAAGAGGTTCTCAGAGCCTTGCCCTCTTGGTGGTCACCTGGACATTTGCCAGGCACACCCGACTCCTGGTCCTGCTGAGACTTTAGGCAGAAAGTCGCACCCCTTGGCCTCACATTTACAATGTGGACAGACAAAGAGATGACACAGGGCACTCTTTCCTGCCTGCTCCTGGTCTTAGGTCTCACTGGGCAACTCGTTGCTCTCTAAATGCTTGACTAGAAAGTCTAATGCTCTTAACCATCGCATTTAATGGTTAGGAATGCTGAAGTCACCGTCAAACAAAATATCTGGAGGGCCAGATTTTGCTCACTCCAGCCCAGGGGTCCTCAAAGTTTTCAAACAGCAGGCCGGTCCACCACCACCCAGACACCACTGGGGGGCCGGATTACAGTCCAAAAGCAGCTGCGGAGGCCGGCTTTCTCATAAAACGGGGGTAGGTGGGGGGGCTGCAATTGGTCCCAGGGGCCGGATTCAGGACCTTGGGGGGCCGCATCCGGCCCCAGGGCCTTGGGTTGAGGACCCCTGCTCCAGCCACAGAGCAAAAGTGATTTTTTTTTTTTAGTGAGAAAGGAGAATGCACAATATGTACATCTTACAAAGGACTTCTCTGTGTGAAAAGGATCGTAAAAGCTGCAAGCAAGATTAACTCACTTTCATTTTTTTTTTAAAATGACCAACATCTAATTGCTACTCTCAACCAAAGGAGACCCCTTGAATCAACTGTTGAATCATTAGTCAACATTACTAGCAGCTCCATTGATTGTGCTACAACAGGGATGAGGAACCTTTGGCCCTTAGATGTTTTGGACCACAATGCCCACAGTCCTTTATCATGGCCAATAGAGGTCCAGAATTCTGGGAGTTGCGGTCCAAAACATCTGGAGGGCCAGAGGTTCCCCACCCCTGTGCTGTAGCCTGAAGGTCATGACAACCCTACCCCTTTCAACTTGACTTTGAAACAGTCCACCCCTTCCACACCCCAATAATAACTAGGGGAGCAGAAGCTGGGCCCTCTCTAGTGCTGCTCCTACCTCTGCCATTTCGATCTGGCATGACATAGCCATTGGGATCCTCTTCTCCATCTGCACTTCCAACAGGGAGCATCAGGCTCTCGCGCTGAGACAGGTAGGCGCTGTCTCCCCGGGAACGCAGGCTGCGACACAGGCTCCCCGACAAGGACAGGTCCTCTGTGAGGTCATACTCTGAGGCAGTGCCCCGTCCCTCAGAGGACTCCGACACTGTGCGGCCCACCGACTCCTGCCTTATGCGCAAAGTCTGCCGGGAGCCCAGCCCAGCACTCTGGATCACGCCGAGGCAGACAGAAACAAGAGAGAGAGAGAGAGAGAGAGAGAGAGAGAGAGAGAGAGAGAGAGAGAAGAAAAGGTTGACTAGGCCCAAAGGCAACTACTGCCCCATTTTTTCTGAGTCTGGGAAGCACTGGCCATAGAAACCCTTCAGGAGAGTTGCAAGCCAACGTCTAGATTCAGATGGAAAGAGCTGGCAAGCACTTGCTCAGCCATATATGACTGCGGTGGTTGCGAGTAGCCCACGGCCAACTTCAGAACACAACACAGCCATGGACAGCATTGCAGTAAACCACCTGCATTTGTGGCCTTTCCAGACCCATCAGAACCGAAGGGCTGCCAGGCACCTTGTCAGCCATGAAGGCATGAAGGCTGGACTTCACCCAGTTTGCTATGTCAAAGCTGTGGGGTCCTTCTCTTCTGTCTCTCCTCCTTTGATCAGAGGTGCCATGGGACTGACATCTCAAAACATTTATAGTACAGTGTTTTTTTCCTGTATATAAGGCTACATTTTTGTCAAAATTTGTTAGACTAAAAATTGAGGGTTGTCTTACACACGGAAGTAAGCTGAGGAGAGAACAGCATGGTTACAAAACTGTAATTTTGGGTTGGTTGTCTTATATATGGGAACATTTTATGGATGGAAAAAATATGGTACTTCTTTCCCGCACACCAACAAAGAATGGGTTTTGGACTGGGTTTTGAACGTGGTGGCTGTAGGGAGCCTGGGGGGACTGTAGTCTATCTAGAACAAATAACATTGCTGAGCCTCGCAACTACCTTGTGAGTCAGACAACCCCATCTCATCCCAAAGACATTCTTCTAGCTAGAATCATGCAACCCTTTATCCTTTATCAGCTCCAATCTAGACAGATGTGGTTGAGAAAATTGGTACCTGGCGACTTCCAGAGAGGCTGCTCTGATTCATAGGGATGTAGCCAGCAGAAGGGTTCAGGAGATTAGGACTCTATAGATTTTTTTAAAAAGACAAGCAAAGAGTACAGTACATGGTTGTGAACTGCAGCAGGGCAAATATTTGGAAATGTTGCAGAAAAGATTATTTGTTTACAGTTATATACCCAAGACAACATTTTATCAACAAAAAAATTCTGAAAGCTCACATAGTCAAATGAAGCAATCATTGAAACATCAAATAAAAAATCCAACATAATTCCATATGTTACTTCTAGAATATTAGAACAGAGGAGAGAGACGAGGGGGTGAAAGTGGTCAGAAGTCTACCCTTAGTCTTGAAATATATAAACAAGTGCTAATTAATGCAGAGAAAGGCCTGAACATATACTAAGAGCTACATATCTTCACGTTCTGTATCCATGGTTTCACTTATCCACAGTCTGAAAATATTTTTTTAAAAAAATTAAAATCCAGAAAAATAATGATTTTCACATGTATTATCAGAACGAGCCACGAGAAGGAACCAGAGCCCATTCTTGTTGTTGAAGACCATATTGCAGTGGTAGCGAACCTCTGGCACTCCAGTTGTTTTGGACCACACAACTTCCACGGGCTTGGAATTCTGGGAGCTGTGGTCCAAAACACCCAGAGTGCCGAAGGTTCGCCACTACTGCTACATTGCATTGTCTTGGGTGCTTTCTGGTGTCCACTTCTGGTAAGGCACGTGAAATAATTGTTTCTGGATTGTTTTTCCTTTTACCATGTTATGTATCAAGTTTCTCTAATATTCACAGTTTTCAACCTCCGCAGAGAGCTTGGAGCTTATCCTCTGCGGATACGGGCATCCTACTGAATTTTAAAAATGCCATTTCTTTGTGTGTGGGCAGGGCTAGGGAGGACACAGCACAACAGACATAGAGCAGAAGGATTCCCAGAGTGATTTCTAAGAATACATCAGGCAAGGAGATTTCTCTTACCCTTGTAGAGTCGATCCACTGCCTGGAGGCAAAGAGGTTATTGAGTTCCAACTCCTCGGTCTCCATTTCCAAGGTCTCCATTTCATCCAGCTCCTTTTCACTGAGGGTAAGAGGTTCAACCTGGGGGAGTGTCCCACTCTCTCTCTGTGGGGTGGAAAACAAGCACAACCTTCCGTCACCACACTCATCAAGTTAATCAATTTTTAAAATATTCCAAAAACACAAACATGCTCAACTCTGTTGGGAGTTTTATGATCATCTGTGGCCCATATTGGCCCAGATCAGTGATGGCAAACCATTTAGAGACCGAGTGCCCAAATGGTGATTCAAAACCCATTAATTTTTTGAAAAGTGCCAATAGAGCCATTTAACCTGAATGCAGGTGGCTGTGAAGGGGCGATGTCGGGTGCCCACAGAAAGGGCTCCGAGTGCCACCTTTGGCACCCATGCCATAGGTTCGCCAACACTGGCCTAGATGGACTGGTAAATAATGTGACTGAATGTCAGGCAGATTCTGGTTTTGATCATAGTTTGGAAAAGCAAAGCCAAGGCTCACTGCACAGTCAGGGCACTTGAAGAAGCCCACAGGTTGACTTTTGTGGCCGAAAGTGGAAGAGTGGGGGTTGCGTGGGAGTAGCACTCACCTTAATCACCAGATAGCGAGGGGGGTCGCGGGCCATGCGTGTGAACTCATTGGCTAACTCTTTGAAAGTGGGCGAATGTTCTCATCAATCATCCAGCCTGTGTGGGATGAAAGCAGATGAGTTGCACCATCTTTCAGGCAGCCACCACCCATGATATCTTTCATGGCTCAAGGCAAGAGCCTTCTTTTACTGGGGTATTCAGTGGGGGGGGGGGAAAACACACTCCAGTGTGTAAAATGTCTCCCCAGAAAGTGAGAAAGATACTCTCGCCACATACATTTCACCATCACCATGTAGACATCAATGGTACAGATCTGGGGCTGAGAGAGACGTTCTCCTTTCTCCAGAAGGTCGGGCACTTCGGAAAGGTGGATTTCCAGCATACGGTTCACCCCCAAAGGTCATCATCTCCCACAGTGTCACTCCTGCAGTGCACAAAGTTGCAGAGAATGTGGATGAACAGAAGACCCTCAGTTTGGTTCAGGCAAATACATGGAAACTGGAATAGAGCTTGAAAGTCATTTTCAGCTAGTTACAGTTATAGTTTCCAAGTTATGGACAAGTAATTACAGTACACACTCCAGATTTTTTTTTAAATTAAAGTAACTCTTAAAATAGTTAACTTTATAAAAAACCTCATAAAAGAAACAACTTCCTAAATACGTCCTTCACTTCACCTATGGATGGCTTCCTCTGGTAACAATGCCAGCCAAGAGAAGAAAAATCTCTTCGTTCTGTTGGGATGGCCCAAGGGAGCCCAGTTTGTTGACAAGCTAACAAACCTTTTACAGGCTTGGCCATGAATTATGTGGCAACCCACCAAGACAAAATCCTGTTTGGAGAAGCCAAAGCGCTTCCAGTCGAGGGCAAAGATTCCTAAAAAGGCAAGTGGGATCTTGCCAAAAACAACAGAGATGGATTCCAAGGGCATGTGCGCCGATCTCTCTCTGACCTCCTTTCCTTGCATTCCCCGTCTTAATTCAGGCAGGGTGAAAATTGCCAAACCATAATTCTTGTTTTCACCTCCACAAAGAGTAGGCTGGGCCTCACACCTCTTGTGCTAGCTGTCATTGGAAAGATCATGGGAGTGACCTTTTGCCTCTTTTGTTGTTGTTGTTTAGTTGTTTTTTGCAAAGTCACTCATTAGGGAACCTTCAAGGAGACTCAGGGCATACAAAGGATGCAACACTGGAGGATCTGGAGCTTAGACTAAAGGTGAATCAAGAGGACACACATATCTGAAGTTATCTATGGTGGAGAGAAAGTGGGTAGGAAGAAGTTTTTTCTACTGCTCCCTCAACACCGAGACCCAGAGTGAGTTGTCCATTGAAGCTGAAAGGGTGGAGGCACGCTCCAAAGGGTGGCCTTTTTCAGATTGCATGTAATTAAGTGGTGAAAATTCCCCATCACAAGATGGCGTGGTGGCGATAGGCATGGGTAGCTTTGAAAGGGGATTGAGAAAATTCAGTATCAGAGGCCATGTGCCTCTCACAATCCCAGTGTCTCAGGTCCATGCATGGGAGGGTGCCATTTAGTTTGGGAACAAGAATGAATGCTAGAAGATAAATTGAATTATCTTTTAAGCTGGATACACTGAACTTGAGCAGCATTTTTTTTAAAAAAAAAATTGGTAGGGAATTGCTGTGAAGCAGAAACTGAAAAGCTGGTTTGTCTAGGTCACCTACCGTAACTCCACACGTCACTTTGGTGTGTATATTTTTCCAAAATGTAATGCTCTCCAGAGCCATCCATTTTATCGGCGTCTGAAAAACAACAACAAGCCAGCGACATAGTTAATATTTCCCTAGCCTGTTCTATTGTGGGAAGCAACCTGGAACCTGATTTATTTCTCAAGGATTTATCAAAGGTTTTAATAAATGCCCTAAAACTACGTTCCTAAAAAGCAGTGGTTCCCAACCTTTTCAGGTCATGGCTCCCATTTAAAATACCTGAGTAATCTGTGACCCATCCCCCACCATGTTTGCATAAATATCATTTTAATGGGGCAAGATTATCTTTTGCCCACAAAGGGCCAGTTTCTCATACATACACACACACACACACACACACACACACACACACACACACACACACACACACACACACACACACACACACACACACACTAATTTCAATCTAGCTCTGAAAGGTCAAGGAATAAATTACTTATGAGCTACAACACATATAAGTTGACCCACTCGCCCCCAATAAAATGCTTTGCAACCCCTTGGGAGTCCCAACCCCCAAGTTTGGAAACATTGCTGTACAGAAAAGAGTGCTGTCACTCTTCCCCTCATCCAACAGAGGGCGTTTATACACGACCCCTAAGCTCCGCCGCAAATGGCTGCAAGGTCCGGACCTTAAAAATGTTTACCCACCAGCTCCGGACTTTGCAGACAATTAAGTGCGACCCCGCCGACTTTAGCGCGACCAAACAGCAGTTTTCTTGTACCTGCTTTTTGGATGTGACAAATATTTGATCCGGTGTAAGGATAGTGAGTGCGGGGCTCTCCTGGCTTCTGTTTGTTCTTTTTTTGCGCCCCACCCCTTTAAGAGATCTGAATGCTGCCCGGAACAAAACAGAGGTAAGAAGGCATTCTTTTCTTTCTTTTTTCTCCCTCCCTCAGGCAGCCAGCAACCAGGAAGTGCGGAGGGGGGTGGGGTGACAGAGGAAGAGCAGGAACCCCTAAGATCTCTGGTCCGAATTTAAGTGGCCAGCGGATCTTAGGGGTCGTGTAAAAAGGCTCAGAATCTTCAAATACCTAAGCGTTCCCCCCCGCGGCCCAGAACCACATCCCTTCCTGTTGGGAATTTCTTGATTTCTGTCATTCCTTGGCAAAATGGATAAACCTGCCCCTTTGAATGCATCAGAGGCTCCCTTGGCTGGAAGGAAGAAGTCACGTTCCCTCCTGCAACATTTTGGCACAGAGGACAAAGAGCTGTCCTATCTGTACTGGATCTCAACTAAACACTCACCTTGATCTCGTTGTAGAAGTATTTCTTGTCATCTGGATAGAGCAGGTCAGCAATGCCAAAATCTGCCACCTGTACCTGGCTTGGGGACTTGACCAAAACATTTCGGGCGGCAAGATTGCGGTGGACCATGCGGTGCTCCTCCAGGTAGTACATGCCCTGAATACCAGGATGGAGAACAGAGACATGGATGTGTTACAACCATGGAGCCGCCTAGATGCATTTATTTTGTTCATGTGAACCTTCCATGCAAGCCAAAGCCAACCCTTTATCTATAGGGTACATCCCATCCAAATGAAAATCAAGTCATTCAACCCCTCCTTCCAGCAAAGGAGAGGAACAGGTGTATCTCCTGCATCCCTAAAGACCTTCACCAGAGACAGCCCTGGAGTGGTGGTGTTAGAAATCGAAGATTTTAATGAACAGACAGGAGCCTAATTAAACCTACTTTGTGGCTTTCATCTCGCCAGCCACTCTTTTCAAAATGTGGCAGACTTTCTGCATCGCCACCCTGACTCCTGGGCTGAGGAATATCAAAACACGGCAGAAAATTTAGGAACAGTTTCTAGGATGCACACATCATTTGGGACAAGACTAGGCCTGTCGAAGCCTGGTGATGCCTCATATATAAATGAGAGAAAGCAATATACAAGAATACATTAGTGTAACTGCATATTTCGAGAGAAGGCTGATAACAGAATACAAGCTGCCTTAAAGGAAGGTTTTCCCAGTACTCCCCTATCCTTACAGAGGGATTTATTTGTAAACTTCCAAGAGAGCTCAATGTTCCCTGGCATGCTGATGCAGAACCACTGATCTAGGGATGCCAAACGTCAAAGCTTACAGGATCCGCTACATTTTTTAAAAATTATAATCCTGAGATCTACCAACTAGAGCATGGTGCCTATAGTTATAAACTCCAATTACAAGGATTCTGAGTCCAAAAATCTAATTTTGAGTACCAGATTCGAATGAAGCTCACTGTTTTTTTAAATACATAACTCCAGTCCTGGTTATCCCAAGCACCCCTCATTTCAGCAATATTATTTGGGTCAGCAGAAGGGCATTTTGATCCTGTTATTGTTTAAAAACCAGAAATTTTTACCAAGCTACTACAAAAGCTACTGCTCTAAGACTGCCTCGGATAGCGGCACTGAAGTGCCGTGATGTACTTGCCATGTTTTTTACTTGTAAGGCAGCAGAGTATATTCTAATACGTAGAGATACTATGCTGAAAAAAAGAAAAGCCTTCTGGAGAAAAGCAACAATCATATAAAAAAAAAAGAAACAAAAAAAAATATTGCACAAGTAAATTAGTTTTAATTACACCATTTTATAGTAACCCCCTAGTGAATTGCTCACTCTCATCACTCAACTACTGGCGCCAGTCATCCGCTGCCAATCAGGTGCCCAGAGTCTCTTGACTACTGACCCCCCTTCTCAGTGTCCATGGAGCCTTTAGGTACAGTTTTTTCACCCCTTCTCCCACCCCATCCTTGGCACCACAGCAGACCTCGATCAAGGTGACCTCCGTGTGATGTATAGGATTAACTTCTACAGATTAATGAGGGCTATGTATAAAATAAAAATGTGTTTTTAATAAACGTTCTGTCTAAGAGGGGAGATTCCGGTTCTTGCTACACTGCAGCAAAACAACTTGATAAGTGCTCCAGCTTATCAAGTTGAATTCTTCCGGATAAAAGGGACCCTAATAAGGGTAAAGTTTCCTTCAAAGAAGAGGCAGCAAGTGGAGACCATGAAGGGAGTGGTGGCAAACTTTGTGGAAGCAGAAAAATGCTTCATCTCCCACTGGAGGATACCTTCGCTACGGCGAAGGTGGAGCTGTCAGTGCCGGACGTTAAAGCTTGTAAATATTTTGGTGTGTTGTGAGTAGAATGCTTCTATCTCTTTCTATGTGAAGCTTCTCCCTGGTACCTGGAAAATCTTTCATTCAAACAAGCAGTAAGCCCCCTTCTGAGGAAGCAGCTTTTAGGAAAGAAGGGTGAATGCTTTCGAAAGTCAAGCACAGAAGAATTGATTGTTTTCACATTATTTCATGAACTTGCCTTTCTGCCTATTGTTCTCTTCTTGTGGAAAAATATCTTATGCTTTTGCTGCTCTTTATATGTGGTGGATTTAATGACAAAATTTAAAAGGAAACTACTTTATGATTCTGTGCTTTCTATATGTTGAATTTAAAGACGTAACTGTAAGAGCAGCATTGGGAAAGTTGTTTTTTTTCAAAAAAAATATCATCTGACCTTGGAGTAGTAACCTCATGTTTTGAAAACAACGCTCTCTGCTTCAGCTACAATCTAGTCTAGTTACTCTCCTCTGTACCTCTCTTTTTTGGAAACTAAATGGCAGAAAACTATTGCAAACAATATTAACCCTTTCTTGAGAGCTATAAAACACAATGGATTGGAAAAAAAAACATCTCAGAAGAAGATTTTGCCAACATAATTCTATCCGTTTTGAAAAAATTATAGATATCTACACAGACTCAACCTCTGAAGATACAGAGATTTTCAATTCTGATAAAGTCACAGAGGCGAAACAGATAACTCAAGATAGAGTGGTGAATAACACTGGGTCTCTTGAAAAAAACTGAAAATTTGTTCTGATCAGGAGATTGAACTAAAATAGACAGCTGATCTTAATCTACAGACAAACACAACAAGATTGATGCAGGATAAATCTTTGGATATGCCAAATTCACAAAATATGATAAAAACATATACTGAAAACATGAAAACAAACATGACAAGAATGGTACAGGGTAAACCCTTAGATGGCCAAGTCCATGGAATATGATAAGCACATATGTCTTACTTAATATGGGTGCCCAAAAGAGGAAAATTTGGGACTTTTTAGTAGCAGAGCAGCCATCAAGATTACTATCAAGATAATACAACAACCCATGAAGATAAAGGATTTGCCGGGGGGGGGGGGACAATCTGTGAAGATAAGGGGCTTAGCAGGAAAAGGGAGAACTGAAAAAAATAATTTCTGGTCTAGTTAATCTATTACATAAAAATGTTTTCTGTATTCTGATTGTCTAAGGCCACTAGTTAATTGGTATAATATAGGAAACGGAAAATGGAAATGTGAAGATAAACCTGATATAGAAATAAATGTTAATCTGTTAGATTTTTAAAATAGAGACAGGTATAGACAAGAACTTCTATGCATAAAGTGGATTTCCAGGGATTTCCAGGTAGAGAATACTCCCTTCTTCTTGGAGGGCATCCTGGGACTGTGCAGATTGCCCAAGACCACCCAGGCTGGCTCTGCTTTGGAGGAGAAAAGAGGGAAATAGAACTCCCAACCTGTGGCTCCAAGGCCAGATACCTAAATCACTAAGGTAATAGGAGCTTTCATACCCAGGAGGCAGTTTCTCATCCCATATTATTCTCCCGATTCCCCTGACCCCCATGAAACCCCTAGAGCCCATCTCATTCCTTTGCAGAGGACTGCCTCAATCCCAAAGAACAGTATGGGGACAGAAGAGGAACACAGGGGTCTGAAAAAGAGAAAGGAGGAACTTGGAAAGCCACATAATCTGACTAGCATTTCCATTGCGATTCTTGGATTCAAACTAGTAGGTGATTAACTTTCATATAATCAGACAAATTCCAACCATTCTTCTTTGCATTCAGCCCTGAGATTTTTCTTTTCACTAATGCTTGAGAAGTTCCCTATATATTCTGAAAGCATGTAATGTAATTCTCAAAAGGAACAGGAACAAGAGTAAAATAGATGTAAGACATAATTCTGAACTCAAACAATCCAGCACAGATTAACCCCAACTTGAATAGTCCTGGAAAAGGGATTATTAAGGAATAGGTCTGGGTATTCCTGTGCAAAATCCATGCTTACCTTGGCAATCTGCACACACCAGTTGAGCATCAGCTGGGGACCAATTGCATCCTTGTTTTTGCGGACATACTCCAGGAGCGAGCCAAGCGGAAGGAGCTGGGTCACAAGTTGCAGCTGCGTGCCGGTACAGATGCCCAGGAGACGAACAATATAAGCATGATCCAGGCTGCCTATTGCCAACATGTGCTATACAGAGGCAAAAACAGAAGGGAAAATAAATCAAAGCATCAAGGAACAACAATAATGTTGAATGGTGAGTTGTGTGCAAAATGAATGAAGGAGCTGTCCAAGCTGCAAGTAGAATTATAGTGTGGTGTTGGGCATGGCCATCAGCACCAGTGGCATCAGTCTGACAGTTCTCTGCCTGGAATAGCCAATGCCCGTGATAGACAAGATGACCTATGCAGGCATGCATCACTGGTCAGTCTCCTCTATGATGATGGCAACTGTAAGCAATGGTCTAAAAATATGCTGGCAGTGCATATGCTCAGCATCACTTTGAAGGTGTCTGCCACTGAAAACACTGGCGCTTATGGACAGCATGTTTGAGATATAACTTACGGCAGCCTTCCATTGCTTAGATTGTGTCCCCAAACCCTCTCATCCAAGACAAGGATCTATATGTGCTTCCTAAATGGTTTGGCATTGTGAGAAAGCAAAGACTTCATGTCTATTTTGTCCATCACCAAGATCTAGTCCTCTCCCACGTGACCTAGATTGGAGCTTGCAAGGTGGAATTCTTGTTTGAAAACATGTTTGAAAGAATCTCAAGGCCGGACATGGAAACAAGGAACTCCTCCTGGTGTGTTTTCCCCTTGCTTTCAAACCAATTGGTGGTAAAACTCTTTGCATCTCCACATTCTCCTTTTTCTCCACCCTTGCCCCCACTTCTCAGCAGCTGTTAGTCACAGCAGGGTGGAGAGCTGGGCACCTGCAATGTATCTGCCCCGTTTCTTTTTCAAAACAAACAACAACTCATGGGAGGGATATTTAAACTGGGGGAATGGAGGAAAGGACACACACACACACACACACACACAAATCTACATCCTCCACCACCACCACTACCACCTGCTACATTTTAGGAAAGAAAGTTGCTAAATCCACTTCCACAGACTTCCACTGACCTCTACCTTGTCCAAAGAGCAAACATCCCTTTGTAGACTTAGAAGGAGCATGAAAGAACGAAACCTGTGTGCTTAAGAAAATACCCAAAATAATCCGGGAACAGAGGAGGTCAATCTCAGCTTCCCAGTTTATTCATGGCTCTTGTAACACTTACATCAGTGACAGCATGGAAGGTCTGCCGGCCACTGGGGTCTTGGATAACTTTGATGCTCACAGGTATCTTGATGGAGTCTCCTTCTGGAATCCACACACCCTGAGGATGGGAAAGGACAGTTGATCCACATATTTCACTATGGGCAAAATAGTAATCACTGAGAAAATGTGAGTGATCATAGTCGTCTAAGAACCCGTGTTTCTACCACTTTACATGCATAGATGCTGAGTGTCCAGTGCCTGAAACAAGTGTCAGCAGAGTCAGATTAGGACAAAAAAGCCATGCTTTCTAATTTGTTATGTTTTGTTTTTACATCATCCTCAGCGGTGGTGCATTTTGCTTTGCCTTTTCCCAATTTGCAGTGCAAGATTTGCTCATGTGGACTTCAGCACGATGTCAATGCATGCTGAACCATCCATTTTGTGGGTTGTTGTCATATGGTGATGTTTCTTAATAGACTTTTTTACCCCTGCTGGTTAGACTCCACCTCTCCATGCCTTACTGCCTCTCCTGCATTCTGCTTTTTCATTTTCTTAAAGAGTTATCACTTTTCCATCATAACACAAATGTGAAGATTATTTTTTTTTAAAAAAAGAAGCAAAAAAGTGAGAAGAATGAGTTGACAGAAACAAGGAGGAAGGGGAGTCAGTCGAAAGAGAGAGAGCAAGAGATAGGGATGCAACTGTACTAGCTGGGGTCACCTTCCAATTTAAAAAATCAGGTACGCAGCTTGGGGGTGCTCTTGGACTCATCCTTGAGCTTGGATGCCCAGGTCACAGCTGTGGCCAGGAGTGCATTTGCACAATTAAGGCTAGTACACAAGTTACACCCCTTTCTTGAGAAACCAGCTCTGGCCACAGCATGCCCTAGTGACGTCCCGGCTGGACTACTGTAATGCGCTCTATGTGGGGCTATCAATGAAAAGTCTCAGGAAACTTCAACGGGTTCAAAATGCAGCAGCCAGACTGCTGACTGGGGTGGGGTACAGAGATCAACATTACACCCCTATTAAAACAGCTCCACTGGCTGCCAGTCAGCTATCGAACAAAATTCAAGGTGCTCGCCTTGACCTACAAAGCACTATATGACCTGGGTCCTAGCTACCTCAAAGATTGAATCTCACAGTATGAACCAACTCGGGTGTTAAGGTCATCAGGAGAGGCCTTTCTCTCCATCCCGCCACCCTCACAGGTACGTCTCGTGGGAACCCATGAAAGGGCCTTCTCGACTGCTGCTCCCAGACTTTGGAACTCCCTCCCACTAGAGACCAGGACTGCCTCATCTCTGTTGTCCTTTCGGAAACAGGCAAAGACCTTTCTCTTCAGACAAGCTTTCCCTAAATGATGGACTACCATGTGTATTTTATATGAATCTATGGGTTCACATGGACTTTGTGTTTATGACTACTTATAACCATGTTGCTTTAATGTAGTGTTGTCTATTAATGCTGTAAGATGTCTTTCAGTTCCTTTTTCTCAAATACTTGAACATGTCTTAATTGTACTGGACTGTATATTATCCCTCATTACTGTAAGCCACCTTAGGTCCTTTTCCAAGGAGAAAGGCAGGGTAAAATACTCCAAAAGAAAATAAATACATAAATAAATAAGCTGAAGTACGCTGGGTGGAGGCAGAAAAAAAGGGCAGGCAGAAGGAGAGGGCAATCGGTATTGAAAATGGGACCCCAGGTAGCAATTTCATATGCGCATGGAGAAGCAGTACCAGGGCAATAGAGGGCATCCCAGAACCTCCAGTCACAATAACCCTTCCTATGTGGGGATGCCAATACTGGCATGGTCTATCCCAGTGATGGCAAACCTTTTAGAGACCGAGTGCCCAAACTACAATTCTATTTTTTTTTTTTTGCAAAGTGCCAATACAGTAATTTAGCCTGTATACAGGTGGCTATGAAGGGGCAATGTCAGGTGCCCACAGAAAGGGCTCCGAGTGCCACCTTTGGCACCCGTGCCATAGGTTCGCCATCACTGGTCTATCCAAATCTGCCTCAAACATTATCAGAATGGCCCAACATGACTGGGGAGAATATCCCAGTGTGGATGACCTCCAAGCCTCTTATCTCTCATCTAAAACCGGAACAAACTTGTGTGAGATTGCTTTGCATACACAATGAGGAACACCCACCATTCCTTCTGTCCCTGAGGGGAGAGATCCCTCCCATTCCTTCCTCCTGGCAGCTGGAAAAAAGGGATTTTTTTGCCACAAAAAGGCAAAAGAGAGGAAGAAGGAGCATGCATGCCTAAATTCCTAGTCACTGGCAGTTTGGGGTCCACATCTGGGTTACCATCCTAATTTTTTTGTAGCCCTCCCACATGCCAAACAGAAAGTAGAAGGCCTAGCCTGCCTGGCCTGAGTTAGGCAGTTCCAGTGAGGCCAGCATCCTTTCCACCACAAAATGGTAGTCTAAAGGCATCTTTATTATTGCAAAGGCCTTAACCTGTTGCTTCGGCCTTTGCAGCAACATTTCTGGGCAATAATGATCAGAATCTATTAGACACCTGTAATCTCAGAAGGAAAGGAAAGGAATGGAATGGAAAGGAAAAGAAATGTCATTTTACCTTCCAAGTTTTGCTAGGCACAACCTTTTAATTTTGTACCTCCGCAGACAACGTGTGGCCCTCTGCCTCTCTCTACACTCTTGCTTGAGATTGCCTAAATTTAGCGGAAATTGCTCCATCCCAGCTCTGGACTTACTTTGTGCACTGTTCCAAACACTCCCGATCCTATAACTTTCAGCTTCTTCAACTCTGTCTCCTTGAAGATCCGAGCCAAGACCTTATTGGCTTTCTCGCTGGGATCCAGGGGCTCCAGACTCTACATGAACAAAGACATATAAGTGGGAGAGGGGAACAAGGAGAGAAATAGAAAGAGGACACTTTAACCCACACATCTCAAGTACCCCTTCATGACAAGATCAACATGGTATACAGTCCTCTTCCCCTTCAATGGCCTTTAAATATTTCTTATTTTTAGCATGTGTTCCTGTTCTTCTGAATGTGTCTTAACTACCAAGCACAGTGACTAGAGAGCAAGGCCACAGTCAGGACAAACCAACTACCATGAGGGTTCCCCCCCTCCCCATCCAAATGCTAACAGTTGCTCTCCCTTTATCAAGGAAATCATGATTGCAGAGCTGCTGGTGATTGCAAAGCTGCTGGTTTCCTGCAAGCTACTTTCCGTCTTTTTAGCCCCACTGAAGAAACACTTGAACTCCTACGGTCTCTCAAAACTACAAAGAAAGCCCCATTCCATTTTCTGTGTACTGTCAATTCCCTCTTCGTAGCCTTATCTTAAGGTTCATACACAATGCATCCAATTCTACCTGTATGTACTCTGAATGGAGTCCCATCAGGTCAAATTCCAGGCAATAAAGTATAAGACTGAGGCATCATTCCTAGTGTCCCCCCTGGAAACAAGGGCGTATCTAGGAGAGGGCGGAAGGGTGCATTTGCCCCGGATGCAACAATCTAGGGGCACCTGGAGGGGGAACAGGAGGAGGAAGCCGTGCGCCCTCCTGCCAGCTGTCCTCCTCAGGCTAAGGCTTGGCAACAGGACCCACTCCGCCACAGCCACCTCCTCCACCACTGCGCGCCAGGCAAGCGGCGAAGCAAGCAGGCAGGCAGGTGTGCGGTGAGCACGGTAGCTGTGGCACCCTCCTCTTTCTCGTCCTCCTCCTCCTCCTCCTCCTACTCTTGTTCTGGGCTCACCGCGGGAGCGGTACGGTGCCCGCACGCAGACACAAACACCCGCTCCATGCCTCCAGGATTGCCCCCCTTGCTGGGTGGATGCAATGGGGTTGGGGAGGGGCGGAGGGGCGCAAAAACAACTTTGTCCCCAGGCGCTCCAAACCCTTGCTATGCCGCTGACTGGAAAGAGAGTGTAACCAAATAAAAGTTCCCCCTCTGTCCTCCTTGCAATCATGTGATAAAAAACATCACACTGAGAATGCTCTAGTGCAGTGGTTCTCAACCTGTGGGTCCCTAGATGTTCCTGGACTGCTACTCCCAGAAACCCCTTACAGTACAGCGAGTGGTGGTTTCTGGGAGTCGCAGTGCAGGAACATCTGGGGACCCACAGGTTGAGAATCACTGCTCTAGTGGGAAGGACAGGAGTAACTGGCTCTGGGCCCCACAAAGCAAAATTCCCACCCTCTCCCTTTCTCAGTTCTTATGGATGCCAGCAGCCTCTGCCATATTGCCCACTTAAGTCCCTCACAGCATGGGTCCTTGTAGGGAGCAGAGGCAGTAAGGCCTTTCTCATCACGTCTGGCCCAGGCCTCATAAACTCTCTGAGTAGCCCAGCCTTAGACCAGCGACCCAACAAGCCCAGCATCTTATGAGCTACGGGATGGTACATGTGTGCACTCGCACCTCTCCTCTCTCCAAGTATCTGCGCATGGCTCTTTTCTTCTGAATCTTCTTCCCACGCCAGTACAAGAAGGTGAGCAAGACACAGGAACAGAAGATGAAGAGGCAGCTCACCACCAACACGGCAATCACAACCGGGGCCTTCCTAGGATTGCAAGCACTAGGTGTTAGTCAGGGCAGTGCGCATGTGGTGGAAGTTCACAATGCCACCGGTCTCTTATTTTTTAAATGGGGATTTCTGGTCCTCAGGGTTGCAAGCAAGAGTCATTTGAAAGCATGAACATGGGTAAAATCTCTAAAAGGGTCTCTTGGCTATCTTAATATACCGTAATCACTCATGAGAAGGAAGGTTCCTCCATAGCTCCTTGCCCTCGGATAACCAACTTAAGGTGTACTTGGAAATAAGAAAATTGATACACCTCACAGGGATGTTGAAAGACTTATTGAGAATAATGGATGTGAAACATTCTAGAGCATTTTAAAATGGGGCACATGTAATAATCATTACAACTATGAGGGGGGTTGTTTTGGGGGAGGGTGAAGCATGCATTTGAGCACAAAATGTGCAGTTGGACAAAATGTGCAATTGGAAGCTGATGGATGTTGTAGTTGGAGAAAGAGGGGGGGGAAATAGGCACATCATGTGTACCTGTTTATTAAGAACCCTAAATGAAGTGTCATATCAGGCAAAAAAGAGAAAAAAATAAATAAGGCAAAAACATTGTTTGTGACACCTTAAAAGGAAGCTGTATTTTAATGAGAGCTTTCATGGTCAAATTCACTTTCTCAGACAGGTGGTCTTGTTCTCTAGGAACTGTCCTAGACAAGACGTTGTCAGCTAAACAGGAATATGTATTAAGGTCACATGTCGGAGGAAGCGGACATGTCTATGGCAGCTCAGGTTGATTTTATAGCGGTTAGTCTTTAAATTGTCATAACCTTTCTTTCTTTCTTTCTTTCTTTTTCTTTTAGCCTGATATGCTAGCACAGACTAACACAACTACATCTTCTAAAACTACAGTTATGGAAGGCAGTATCATGGGATACAATTTATACATCATGTAGGTTCATTTTCCACACTTAAGTTGAATTGTATTAAAAGAATGACTTCTATTTGGGCCAAGTTTCCTCTTCTCTGTTTTCCTCATTCCTGAAAGTCCACTGGCCCTGCGTCGGTTGCAGTGTAACAGATATTAAAGCAATTGCTCGGCCTGAAAAGTTGTTGTTTGGCCTTTCAGTCAAGTGGGGAGGGTGTTTGTGCAGCGTATATATCTGCAAAGGAAGGAAGGAAGGAAGGAAGGAAGGAAGGAAGCCCTGACAACTAAAATTTATATTGGTGACAGAATTTTGAGCACAAGCCACACATGCCTTGAGGATAACCAAGACGGTTTGACAGAGAAGCCATGTGTTGGATCAACGCAGCAAGTGTGCTTCACCCCCTTATGCAAGGGACTCATGCATGTCCTGCCTAAGATTTTTGGAGGCTAGAGATGTTATCAGTCCTGCCTCTTGATTCTCCTTCTCAGAGACTCAAGACAGGCAGTGAAACCTAATCCCCAGAATACACAAGAGAGGCTAAAATTTACAACATCACAAAAGCATGTGAGGCAAATCCTTTGTAATCTTTAAATGCCTTTAGTAATCTTTCAAAAAAAATTGCGCTCTCATTCCCACCCAACCCAGAGCCAAGCCTAGCCTTTTCTTGGCCTAGTGTCGCCTGGTATCAAGGGGGTTCGTTTTTGAAGCCCCAAATCCTAGCTTCACACGATCCATTCCTCAAATGACTTTCCCCCTGAAAAGGCATTAGAAGTCAGGGGAAAGTGAAACCGCCTTTCACCCAACAATGGGAAAGTCTTACCACCTTTTTTAAGGGGGGGAAAAGAAAAGGGCTGGAAAGGAGAATGAAAGTGCAGGGGGTGATCCACACCCTCCGGCAGCAGGCGCAGGCCTGCACTGGCTCCGCCCTTTTTTCCTGCCGCCCACAAAGGCCTCCGGGCAAACTGGCATTGGTGGGAGAGCAGAGCATATGGTGCCGCCGCCGTTAGTGGAATCTGGGCAGAGAGCGGGAACGGAGCAGCCAAAGGGAACATCCCTTAGTAGTGCATCGGGGTGATGCAGAGGCGTGGTTTGGGACTGGCCCAAAATCTACACCCTGAAAATGGTTTTATTTCCTTTCCTGAGATTTACCACTAAGATAAAGCTACCAACCTCAACGAAGAGGTCCTTGGCTTACCTACAGGAAAAGCCTCACTTCTTAGGCAGAAGGACAAGGAAAGGTACAAAAACAAAACAAACAAACAAGGACACACAGGGAAGGAGGAACCACAGCAGGAAGAAGGAGACGTGCTCTTGGCCAAGTCCCCCTGCCTGTGCTCTGTGGACCTTCGGAAAGGTCCTTCAAGATCTAGCACCTTAAAGCCATTGTGGCTGAGAGAGCACTAATCTTGGAGAGGATCCAGGCTAGAACTAGGGTCCAACTTCAGAAAAGCAACCTGAACCAGGATTCTCTTGGCTGGAAAAAGTCAGAAGAAAGAAAAGAAAGGTGGAAGAAAATATATACTTTTGCATACATTCCTGAAATGATTTGTCTAATCCAGCTCTCGAGAGATGGAGGAGAAGGATTTATCCTCAGACTTGTCTCCTTCAAATAATGAACTAATTAGACACAAATAGTCACTAGGGTGTAAATCAATGTTTCCTGACCAAAGGGGGTCACAAATTGTTTTCAGAATGGTTGCCTTATATGTGTTGCAGCCTTGTTAAATAATTTCTTCCTTGACTTTTCAGAGTGGGATATTAAATGTTGCATGCACGTGTATACATACATATGAGAAAGGGGTCCTTTGTAGGAGAAAGAAGCTTCTGTTTTCTGAGAAGGGATAACTTTATCCCCATTAAAAATGCCTTTTTATGCAAACATGCCAGGGAGGCTCAACCATTACTGGACTAGTATAAAAAAGGAGTCATGGCTCAAAGAAGCTTGGGAAACATGGGTGTGGATAACGAAAGCAGTGCACAGGTTGTGGGATGTGTTTCCTAGGTATTGTATGAAAGTTCTCCATTGGGAGCCCCCAGTACAAATTTCAGAAGAGAACCAGGTCAAGTCTCCAGTGGATTCAGTCCATAACATTGTGACCATAACATCAGTAACATTGTGATACATTTTTAAAGTGTTCTAATTTGTTCATGCACATTGGGTTGGGTCCATTTTGGCTTTGAGAAGACGCATGGATTCAAATATTCTGGATTTTAATGGATCTATTCTTTAAATAAATCTGGATCCAAGCTATTAGATCTTTAATTCTTACAACAGCCTTATTTAGGTAGGTTGCCATTATTATCCCACTATTGCAAACGGAGATAATCAGTGATATCAGAGAATAGCTTGCTAAAGAGTGGTCCTTAAAACAGGGATTTTAGATACCCATATTAATGCATGTCAAACACCTATAGGTATCTTGTATTGCTTACATCCAGGACAAGATTTGTTTAAAAATCTTATGAAATGTACACAGACTGGAATGCTTCTGTGCAACCAGCTACTGATTCTCCATAGAAAAAGGCAATGCAGTACACGCTGCATCTTATGGAGAATTAGCACCAATCTGCAGAACTACCAATTCAGCTCATTTTCTCAGTTTATTTTCAGTTTACTTTCCCTCCTAATCAGCAGCTATTCACAGCCAAATCCATGATCCCGATTCAAAGCGCATAGGAGTCACAATCCTTCTCATTTGCCGTGGATGGAAACTGGTGCATGGACACAAGCCAAGCCTATTTTAGAAGGAACGGCCCAAAATTGGGTGTGATGAATGAAAGATTGCGAATTGTGATGCACATACTTGTCTGACTTTGCCCTCTTGTGTGTCTTGCAGTTTTTCATAGTCTTGGATTACAGAAAGCTCAGCCTTGGCAGTGAGTCAGAGCACTGCTTCTTTTAGTTCTCTACTGTCTACTCTAGTTGGCTGCAGTGCTCCAATGCTTCTGGCAGAAGCTCTTTGAGAAATCTTTAATGGGAGGGACCAGAGACAGAAAGAATCGAGGGCGGCCTTCTGTTAAAATCATGGGCTGATCCTCCTAGGAAAGTCTTCCGGGGGGGGGGGTAGGTCTATTTCTGGTCTTCATCATCTGGAAGTGCAAGGCAGCCAGGAAGCAGACTCCACTTATTTCCAGAACTTGTTTTTGTTTATTTGTTTATTTGTTCAATTTATATGCTGCCCACACTACCCAAAGGTCTCAGAGCGGCTTGCAATATTTTAAACTTCAACAAAATACAATTGAAATACAATATTCTAAAAACTGCCATCAGGATCCCGCCATATATTATTTCAATTAAAAAAAATGCTGGAACAAGAAGGTTTTGACCTGGTGCCAAAACACCATTAGCGTCGGCGCCAGACAAATCTCATTCAGGAGGGCATTCCATAGATGACAACACTCAATATCTCACGAACTAACATGACCTAATGTTATGCTGGCTGAGCAACTTTTAGGAGTTGTTGACCCACTCCCAATACATTTTCTAAGCTTAGACCAGTGGTTCTCAACCTGTGGGTCCCCAGATGTCCCTGGACTGCAACTCCCAGAAATCCTGGCCAGCTCAGTTAGTGGTGAAGACTTCTGGGAGTTGCAGTCCAGGGACATCTGGGGACCCACAGGTTGAGAACCACTGGCTTAGACTATTTGTAGAGGCTCCCTGTTATCACCACAGTATTCATCATCCTAACAGGTACCTGGCAACAGGCAATTCCTCCATGAAGCAATGTTCAATCCGTGGACCACTGCACCTATAGCGAATAAAACCCAACAGTTAGCCTGGGCTAAGAGACAGAGAATACAGACCCAAGCAAAGAGGCAGCATTGATCAGGCTACAGTGAAGAAAGAGAGCTTTTTTGCCTGCCTCCTGCATCACATGCAGCACTACAAAACAGAGATTTTGCATTGATAGCTGAGCATTATTCAGCTGGCCTGGCAGAAAGAATTTCCTCCCCCACAACCACCCCCACCCCCAAAAAAGGCATAGGGATGGTAGATTTCAGGACACAAACTCAACCCTTCCTTGAGTAGAGGATCGTATTTGCTAAGAAGGATTTTTGGAAATAATGAATTCACGAACCCATAATCTGGTGGGAGCCCCAAAAGCCGAATTAAAGGACTGGTAGTGCTCAAAATGGTCCTATTGCCTCCATGCCATCCCTAAACTGTTGAAAAATGTGCCACTGCTCTGCGGGAGTCACAATTCACTACCACTCACCAAAGTCACAGGGGAATCCACATGACTGCCATAGTGTAGCAGAGTATTTTTCTACTAGTTAGAAGAGGTGCGAGCAGGGCCGGCGCGTCCATTAAGGTGAACTAGGCAGTTGCCTAGGGAGCCAAAATGGGGAGGGGGCGCTGGCCAGCCTGCTGCCCCCCGCCGCCGCCCCACCGCTGGCCACCGCCGTCTGTCCCCCCGCTGCCTGTCGCCGTCTGCCCGCCGTTCCCCACGTCCATCGCCGCCCACCCCCTGTGCCGTTCCCCGTCCGCCCCCACGCCCGTCCCCGTCATCCGCCGTCCCCGTCATCCCCCGCTGCCGCCCTGCCGCCCCGCCGCCCCACCCACCCTACCCCTCGCCTAGGGCACAAAAAAACCTAGCGCCAGCCCTGGGTGCAGGAACAGCATGGAGGTAAGAGGGATGCGCCATCTCATGCTGGTCTGAGGGCTCTGAGTCCTATAACTCAGCCTGTGGTTTTCCCACCATAAAGGTTTGTTAATTCTGAAAATCCTACTCCTCGTTAAGTCTGCCACACAAAAACCCCCCAACAAAAAAGAGTTCATGCATTTTAAGGACAAGTACTTTTTATATGGCATAAGCAGTTCTTGTGCACAAAAAGCCTGTGCCAAATAAAATGAGCTGGCATTCAAAGAGTATTTATTTATTTATTTATTTATTTATTTATATCTCCTGTTCCTTTCCCCCATGCTGAATCCCATGATCCCATTTTCCTGCCACATCCATGTTTCTGATAGTTAACAGAAACACTTGTGACTCTGGATCATAGGAATCAATGCTAGATCTAGGAATTTTTGTTATCTGTAATGACTCTCCATACAGAGCTTAAAAGTTACATTTGTGGACTACCCAGGATTCCCCAACATGCAGTGCCATTGGGTATGGAATTCTGGTAGCTCAAGTCCCAAGATGTAATGTCTCCAAGCTCTGCTGATTCAATTGCTATCTAAGAATCTTTCCATTTCACCCTTATTTTAATCCAGTAGTGATTCAGCCCTGGTTTAACTCCTTCAGTACAGAAATAGCAATCCCTATAATCTTTGTCTTGTTTTTTTGATCCTGCTCATCTTTAAAAGGCACCTGGAGCTTTTGATTCTCCGGGGTCCTCTATGGATAAATTGCTGTTTCCCCTTTATGGGCCTTTATACACGACCCCTAAGCTCCGCAGGGAAATGGCTGCAAGGTCTGGACCTTACAAGTGTTTTCCCACCAGCTCCGGACTTTGCAGACAATTAAGTGCGACCCCGCCCACCTAAGCGCGACCCAGCTGCACTTTCTTGTACCTGCTTGAGGTGGGTGAAAATCCCCAGGTCCGGATTTAATCTGGTCAGTGTGGGGCTCTCCTGGCTTCTGCTTGAGTTTTTTTTGCCTCCTGCCCCTTTAAGAGAAGAGGTGGGAGGGAAAAAAGCAAGCAGAAGAGAAACGGAAGAGAAATGGAGCTCTGGGAGGCTCCTCCAGGTGAGCTGCATTTTTTCCCCTCTTTCTCTGGTGGGGAGGAAGGAAGGGCAACGAACCCCTAAGATCTTTGGTCCGAATTTAAGGGACCAGCGGATCTTAGGGGTCGTGTGAAAAGGCCCCTATGTTATCCTCAATAATCTGCATTTTAAAAATCTCACTTCACTCTATATTACTGTACTGATTGTGCATGCAACGAGTAAATGAAAACAGGCAAAAGACCCCACCATCAAATCAAAAGAAGTGTGGTTGCTGACACACTGATGGAACCCTTACCCCCGTGTGCAGTTCTCATGGCATGGCCAACACTCCTTGTTGGCATCAGCGAACTTGAAGATAAGTCCCTTCTCACCAAGGATACCTTCGGGGCAAGTCTTTACACAGTGGGGCCCATCCTTGTAGTTTGCACAACTTGTGCAGCCATCAGCACCCTAAGGATCAAAACAAAAGGGATGGGAGATGCAACTCACTTAAGAGACCCATAGCATTCTTTCCCCTGCTAGACAATGGGGAATGGGAGACACACAAGATAATTCTCCTGCTGAGATGCTGAACTTGTGATGAGAACAAGCAGGTAGTTTCCTGAATGAGTTCTTTTACAGTGGCCTTGACAGCCCAGAAAGAAATATTTAGGAGAATTTGCCCATAGAGTCTTCATTATAGAGTTTATGAGATTATCTGTTAATCTGATCTGGGACTTTGAGTTGCAAGTCGTTTTGCAAACTTTTCAACTGTAAATAAAATAGATTTTAACCAAAGTGATTTGGAGCAGTGTTCCCTCCATGATAAGATACCTGATTCTTCACAAACTGGCTTCTGAACCAGAAAGACGGGGCAACTAGGATCAGCCTGACACATTTTGACTAAAATGCAAAAATCATCATCACCCTGCAGCATCCAAACAGCATCTCCCTGCAGAACCTCTCTGCATTTGTTCCAAGTAAGACCAGTTGGTATGCCAGTAGCTGCAACGTCTGAGGCCTTTCCACCACCGTCCTCCTTGGAGACAGCATCAGACAAAGGCTCTTGCAAAGCATGTAATGGTTTATTTTCACCAACTTCCACAAACGTGCTCTCTTTCTTCAATAAAAGATGCATTAACATATGGACTTTTAATGTCCCATGATTCTTTCTTGATAGTGTCCACTGGGGTCCCATCCTTTGCTAATAATGATCCAACAACAAATCTCCCAATACTAACATTACAGACTGGGTTCATTTGTGAAAGGTCCAACTCAAGTTGGGTTCTCAGACAGTCCAGCCCAGATATCGGCAGAATCTTGGTGGCAACTGGGGTTTCCCACAGTTCCTCCCAGGTGTGCTAGGGCATGGCCTGGTCTTCTAGTAATTAGCCTCTCTGACAAATCTCTCTTTTTCTTTTCTCTTTTCCTCTCTCTCCTTTGCTCTTTCTCCTCTTTTGCCCCAATAAGGTGGCTTTCTTCCCATTCCATTTTCTTTTGGCCACTTCTCTGGGAACTTTCAGAGTGACCCACTCCCCAGGAAATGGATCTTCTTTGACTATTTCTACCCAGCTTTCCTCACTCACATTTGTTACTTCATTCACGCAGCCCCTTCTCTTTTCTTATCCTCCTCTCTTCCCACCAAAACTGTACCCTCTCTTGCTGTAGGAGCTTCTAGTTCGTCTAAGGGCGCTTTTACACGACCCCTAAAATCCGAGGCAAAGGGCTCCCAGATCCGGAACTTAAAAATGTTTTCTCACCAGCTCTTTAAAAAAAATTAAGTACGACCATGCACACCTAACCGACGAAGCTGTTTGGATGAACAGCGAAACGTTTCTATCTCTCAAAAAAGAAGTCCAGTAGCCATGACTCAACTTCCAGATAAACTCACCTGGATGACTGAGAATCTTTGCAGACACACGCACACCTAAGTGCATCCCAGCACACTTTTCAAGTACCTGGCCTCCAGGAGGTAAAAAATCTTCTGATGCGAATTGTAGAGCTGTGAATGCTAGGCTCCCTCGCCTTCTGTTTTGTTGTCCCCGCCACCCCTTTAAGAGACAGGAATCCCTATGGGGTGGCTCGGGGCTGCTTCGACCTGCAGACCGAGGTGAGCCTGCATTATTTTCTCCTTTTTTTTTCTCCCTCCCCTCACGCAGACAGGAACAATGGAGTGCGGAGGCGTGGCAACACAGAAAGACCAACAACCCCCCATGTTCTCTGGTCCAAATTTAAGTTGCCACCAGATTTTAGAGGTTGTGTAAACGCGCCCTAAGTCCTCCTTTCTGAAGTCAAACAATTCTGCTCACCAGTTCTTTCATTTCACCTGTAGCAATATCCTGGGACTTCTTCCTCACAAAGATTTTCATGGGAAAAGCTCCTAAACATTCATATATTTCTGCTTCACAAGCTTTTTTAAAAAAAATTCTACTTCTCTGTTCCACTTTGGGAGAGTTCATAAAATATTCCTTGTTCAACCAGCATTTGACTTGTTTTATTGTATGTGTAGCATTTGCATGTTATTATTATGTTGCTTTTTATACATGATTCATAAGAACATAAAAAGAGCTGTGCTGGATCAGGCCAAAGGCCCATTTAGTCCAGCTTCCTGTATCTCACAGTGGCCCCACCAAATGTGTCTGGTTGCACACAAGACTAGGTATCTGTCTCCTGATACCACTCCCCTGCATCTGGTCCATTATGTGTTTGTTTATAATGACTTTACTCTTTCAAGCTTCCCAAAAGTTGTTAATAAAAAAACCTTAAAAATTCATTCAGCATCCACATTACACTCCAGACCGGGAGTGAAATCCAAAAGATACTGAAAGTCACTGCAAATGACTCTTTGGAACACTTGTACAGTATATGTGTGCCAGCATCCATGAAGCCATCCAGCACTGTACTGGGGATGTCCCCGCTCTTGCAGCTTAAGTCTGCTGCTAAGATCTTGCAAAACAGGTCCCACCAGGTCATACCACAATACGGTTAAAGGTACTGTCTAAAGCAGTGATGGCGATCCTTCAGCAGTCCAGATGTTTTGGACCACAACTTCCACAGCCCTTTGTTATTGGCAATACAGGTTTGGAATTCTGGAAGTTATGATCCAAAACATATGGAGTGTTGAAGGTCCTCTACTACTACTGGCCTAAAGCAAAGGTGAGCAATGTGATTTTTTGGCTTGAGAGCCACATTTTATTTCAGAAATATTCCCAGGATGAGCAGGGGCAAAGGAGGAAAGATGGACTCTCAATACTAGCACATCTTAGATTGAAGCATGTGGTGCCTGTAACTAAGCATCAGGAGAAGTGTTGTAAATTTTTAGACACTTTGTTGCTCTTACCCTAGAAAAGCAATAGAACCATAAGCAAGGAGACATAGTTATCCAGGGAACCTTGGAGAGCCACACTGGGCCACCCAGAGGAATGGATTTAAACCATTTGCTACATTACAGTGATGCTCCAAGGGCTGTTTATTATTTATTTATTTATTTATTTATTATGAGGCTTCTATACCGCCCATCTTCCTGAAGGAACTCTGGGCGGTTCACAACAAACTGAATCAGATTCAGCCAACTCAACAACACACAAATAACTAAATACTACAATTGACAAACAATTTAAAAGAAGGTATGCAACCCTGGCGTAAAACTAAAAAACTGCAAATTAGACTAGGCAGATGGCGGGGGAAAAAACTAAACTAAAGTAAGTCATCAAAGGCCTTGCGGAAGAGCAAGGCCTTTGGCATAACCTCCCAGAGGAAATGAACTGAGCCTCTTCTTTCTTGACTCTTGTAGGGAAGGCTACATCTGCCTGGACAAAGTGTTTCCCTACAGCTATGCCTTGTGCCCATGAAAGGTGAGTTGTGTGGGTCCCTCCCTCCCCAAAACAAAATTACACAACTGATTGAACCAGAAAAAACTTTGCTCTGCATCCACATTGGCCTTATTACAAGATGTCATACCGATTCATTGCAGGTGAGCACTCCCTCCATCTTCTGGCACTGGGGATGGCATGGGAAACATTCCCCTCCTTGTACGAACTCTCGAACCTCCCTACAAGTAGCCGACACACAGAGTTGATGTTACAAACTTGGGAGACAGGATGAAAGGAGCAGGCAAGGAAGGAAGGGCCCCTGCTTGGTTGCTCTTACCCTGTGTAGAAGCTGCAGGACTCCACGCAGATCCCCTCACGGCTGTAGTTGCGGCAGGAGACACACTGGTCTGGGCCAGGCCCCCAGCAGCCATCACTGGAGCAAAGAGGATCACAGACTTTCCCTTCTTGGACTGACAGAGAAAGAGAGCAACTGGATAATAACTGGATCCCTTTCTTAAATCAGGAGCCATGTGCTCCCCAGAAGGACAGACATTAACACCCTTAATTAATCATCTCTTCCTGAGTCTTTTGTGGACAAACTCATTCATGTCTTCTAACCCCCCAGGGGACCTTGTACCGTCCACACACTTACTGCATTTCCTGGCGGGTTTGTTACTCTTGATGTCAAGGTCTGAACGTCGGCGTGAAAGGCGTTCCCAGTTGATGGTGTTGTAATAGCACAGTTGCCGGTTCTCAGTGATGTAGACCTTGCCGGCACTGATCTCCCGAAGTGAGCGGAAGTCCAAAGAGGTCACATTCATGTTCTTCATGATCAGCAGTGAAAAACCACGGCTAGGAAAAGCACAACCGTAAAATCAGGTTCAGAGGGAAATGAATGGAGCAATGCCTGGGAAGCAATGGAAGGTTGACTAGCACAGGAAGGTGAAGGTCCCTCTGCCTGTACAACCAGCATGGTGAACTGGAAGCCGAGGGCCAAATCTGGTTCTACAGCCTAACTCCTGAACAACACAGGATGGAGTGTTTGTGTAACAAACAATTAGACAATTAGACAATGCAGCAGACAATTAGATTTAAGATTCAACCACACTTCCTACTGTCACTGTTGCTGGTGTGGTTTTTTTCCCCCCAGGCTTGATTGCCCACTGCTCCACATGAAGTGTGTGGTGTCGTAGGTACAGCTCCGTTATGACCTGGAGGCAGGCAACCCCCTCAGGCATTCTACATCTCAAGAGGAAAACAAAGGAAGACAGTGGAAGGAGGAGTGCTTACTTGTAAAGGCTGCGCCCACCAATAGTGACCAAGTTGGAAAAGACACTGAAGTTGTGCATGTGTTTGGGCCAAGACTGGATGTTCAGGTAACCTAAGAAGTACAAGAAGAAGAAGCCAATGAATTCTTAGGCTTCCCCGCACAAACTTTTGTTCCACTGCCACCAACTCCAGCTTTCCACTTTCTTGGGCCAATGCCTTCCCTATGGTGTTAAGGCATCTCCCAAAGTCTAGACTGAGGCACATAGAGTAGATCTTCCATGCCAGTCCTGCTCTCTACACGTAGTTGCTCTGTGAGCTCACCTTTCTCATAACACCTTGGTGCTTCTCGTGTGCCCCATACTAGAGATGGCCACAAAGTGCTTTGTTATGCTTCATCCCAGTCCGTCTGTGCTGCCACACATTCCTTTTCCCCACCCCACCCCCAACCTCACCGATGCCTCCGCACCCCAGCCAGATCATCTTCCAGCCCAGCTGCCCAGTCTGCCTGAGCTACCTTGTCCCACATCCTCTGGAAGCTGGCCATTCAGGTGAGGAGGCAGGATGTGGAGGCAGCCTGTGGAGGCATTTGGTGGCTCCAAGAAGCAGGGGAGTGGTAGTGCCAACGAAGGGGGGCAGACTTAGTCCCTACCTAGTCCATACGGATGTGAAAATTACATGGGTTCTCCTGCTGCATTTTGCATAGGATAATGTCCAGTCCAGTTTCTGGCCCTCAGAATTTTGGAAGTTCTAGTCCAAGGAAGTGACTTTCCCCATCGTATCCCATAATGCCTTTCCCAAGTCACATGACCTCTAAACCTGGTCCTGGTCTGGTCTAAAGTCTTATCCACCACTTCTGTTTATTGATTCTATTTACATAGAACTCTGCATTTTGGAACATGGTCAGCGTTAGGCAGGAAAATGGAGCATCCCGCCCATGTTGCCCACTCCATTTCCTAGCTCACCTGTGATCTCTCGTACTGTCTGAAAGATGTTGAGTTTTTCTGGATCCAGAGCACTAATGTTGTGCCACGGGTCTCTGTGAGGAAAGAGAAGAAATGGACATTATCACCTATTATCTTTCAACCACATTTTTTCTCCTACCTTTCCTCTGCTGAACTCAAGGTGGTAAACGTGGCTCTTCACAACAACCCTATGAGGTGGACAAATCAGGCAGGCCAGTAAAAATATAACTGTGGGAGTAAGGGCCAAGGTTACCTACTGGGGACGAGAAGCTTGGTTTCCCATGCTTGAGCCCATGATCCAACCACTGTAGCACTACAGCTTTCAGCATCGGAGGCTGGCCACACAGACCGGCTGGCTTTGCTTGGGAATCTGACAGTATGCATCGTCAATTAATTCTCCAAACAACCACATGCCAGTGCTTTTGATAGTGCCATCACACTCAACTACAATCTGTTGCCTGCAGCGTTTTGAGAAGCAGGATAAGAGGGACTATGCAAGGACCAGCTCTCTCTCCTATGCTGCTGATGCAAAGAAAATAAGAGGCAAATGGTGCAGCCAGATGAAAGTCTCATTTCATGGGATGGGGTGGAATTGGGTGGGCCAGGAGTCTAGACAACAGAGCCTTCTACTTGTAACACTTCCGTGTTCCTCCTCCACTCAGTCCTCTCCCACAGACAGATGGGATTTGGCTTTAGGTATGCCTTTCAACCACCTCTACTTACCCTTCCAGACCAGTGATAAGGAAGTCCAGGTTGCCCAAGATTTTGGTGCAGTTGATGAAGTGGTGAATGTTGCTGGAATCCACAGTCTGGTATTTGCTCCCGATTCCAGTCCCTTCACACGCTAGAGATAAAACAGAGCCAGGCAAAACGAGTAGTCAGGAAGCTGAATTTTACAAAGCTAACCTCCCTCCCCATATGCCTCTGTGGAGCTGACAGTAGAAGGAATAGAGAGCATCATTCATTTCATTGCTGCCAGTGGTAGTGGAAAAATAACAGTCATTTTGATCGTTTTTGTGAGTTTTTCGGGCTGTTTAGCCGTGTTCTGGAAGTTTTTCTTCCGGATGTTTCACCAGACTCTGTGGCTGGCATCTTCAGAGGGCAAGGAGCTCAGGGAACTAGGAGCTCTCTCTGCGCTCTGGTCATTTTCTCTTTACTGAGCAAAATTAAAAGAGTTTTTATGGCTATTTTGCATTTGGGGATTTTTTCCCCATACAAACATTTTGTGCAAGATACAAGTTTTTATGTACAAAAATATGAGCACAAAATACATTGTTTATATACAAAATGCAATAGCTTTTGCTAATGTACGGCTACCAAAAAGTGGTCTGGTTTTGGTTTTTTCTCTCTCTCATGCAGAAGCTTAAAATCTTTCAGCAGCTAGAGGTTTTTTCAACTAGATTTCTCAATGTGTTGAGACATCATTTTTCATTAAGAATGAAAAAAGAATTACTGTATATACTCAAATATAAGCCTAGTTTTTCAGCCCTAATTTTGGGCTGAAAAAAGGGGCCCTCGGCTTATATTCAGGTCAAAACTTTTAGCCACATTGTGCGCCGCTTCTCTTGACACCGACACCCCCCCCCATGTTGCAGGGCAGCAGCATACAATGTTTAAAATGACTTTTAGCCACCAACCCAAGCACTTGCCTCGGAGGCTAAAAGTCATTTTAAACATCACACACCACCACCCAAAGCTCACAAAGGAGGAGTTGCCAGGCCCTGCTGCATTTCCCACCCTAGACTTATACTTGAGTCAATACATTTCCCCAGTTTTGGGGGGTTAAATTAGGGGCCTTGATTTATACTCGGGTCAACTTATACTCAAGTATATATGGTATGTCATTTATTAGGCAGGAGAGGCCAAGGATGACTAGGGAACTGGGTTCAGTCCCAAGTTTTGGAGTAAATGCAAGGCAGGATCAATTCTCCATTTTCTATCTACAGCTGTGCAACGTACACTGGTACCTTGACTTATGAATTTAATCAGTTTCGAATGCATGCTCTTAAAGTGAACTACTCTTACGTCAGGGTAGCTATCTAAAAAATTGAAAAAATAAGTTAAAAATGAAAAAAATGAAAAAAAATTATTATTTGTAAGTCGAGCAGACCATATCTAAAATTTGTAAGGCGGCAGTTAAAACGGCAACAGTTTTCCACTCTTAAGTCGAGCTGCTCTTAAGTTGGGGTACCACTGTAGTCCTAAAATGCACAAGTCCCATAAAGCATAGAGGGAATAGTCTTTAGGCTCATTCTAGAGAGTGTCAGGAGTTGTGCTAACCCATGAGAGCACAAGCTTCCCTGCAACCAGAGGTCAGTGCCTCACTCTGCCTTACAGGAAGGCTGTCCCTTACTTTCAGCTCACTCATTTTTGGAAGAGCTCTGCAGTCAATTGGACATGCACAGGTCCACCAACTTTGATAAGGGCACACGCCCCTGAAGGGTCAACTCCCCAAAATGTTCAAGGCACATACTGTTGTGACAGCTGAAAAATACACACCTACACATGGTCACAAGCTGAACACATAATCAGTACAAAATTTCCTTAGTTCTGAGTGACAACAGAATGACTTATCATCTGATCTTGATCATACAAAATCCTGGTCACACAAAATATGGGCGACAACACAGAATGAAACGTCACAGAACCGTAAATCATATAAAGTCTTAATCACAACAGCTATGCGGTTAATATCATGTTTCAGCGACTACCTTCAAGTGAAACTACCTGGAGAATCCTCTGTCATGCCCAACAATTTCGTGTGCTTCAGTCATATATTCTTAGAATATTTTGCTAAATCCATCACAGCTTAGCTTCTTAGTATCTCACTCTCTGCATAAAACAAATAAATAAATAAATAACGAGCAAGCCATATCTTTACTTTAAAAAGTAAAGATATGGCTTGCTCGTTATTTATTTATTTATTTATTTATTAGATTCATTTATACTACTGCTTTCCCCCGTCCAATACTTTAAATATGCATACTGGTATATTCTGTGTTAAACTTTGATGACAATGTTACTGCAGAGCCAGGAAGCCTTAATGTCCCTTCTTATTTAGATGTGTTCCATTCATTCAAAAAGCCAGCAGAGCCTATGGCTAGCAAAGACCTCACTGTGAAGGAAGCCTGCAAAAGATTGTCACACATCCCATCCAACATGTTTCTGGATCCCATTAATACCTTTTGGGCAGAGTCCTTCACAAAGCTGGCATATCTTCTGGCCATTTTTCTCAACCTCCATTTTATTATTAGGGCAGGTCCGGACACACGAACTCCGATCCACCACAAAATTATCTGCAGAGATTTTGAAAGGAATTGTAAATAATAATAATGGGGTGGGGTGGAAATAGAAGCAGAAGGGAAAAAACAGCTGGTAACCTTTTCCTCTCTAGGTTACAAAGAATAGTAAGATTTTTGGTGCCAATTTTTAAGGCTTATAGGATAAAGGTATTAATTCATGTTTGGTCTTATGAGATGGAAGCAAGATCTTCAAACGTAACAAATCCAAAGCAATGATTTTGACTATTACAACATCCTCTCACAATAGATCCAGCAGTGTCTGGACAACTGAAAACAGCACTTGGACCCAAGAAAGAACAAAATATTTCTGTCTAATTAGGGGGGTGTTGGTTATTGCTATTTAAAGCAGGGGAAGTATGCACATGCACACACACACACACACACACACACACACACACACACACACACAGAGAGAGAGAGAGAGAGAGAGAGAGAGAGAGAGAGAGAGAGAGAGAGAGATTCACTTACCCATCCTTTATCAAATTCCCAAGCCTCTCTTCAAAATAATTTACATCCCATTGAGACATCTGGTACCTGACGTTCACCCCACATCTTAAGACTATTTCTACATATTGGCTGTTAACTATACTGTATATATCAGTCAAATCAGAAGCCCCCATGCTCAGCAGGCACATTCTGGGCAGGTCTTGTTTGTGAGGTCTCTCCACAAATTCTGAGTAGCCACCACAAATAGTTGCTTTGCTAATTGCCAGTCAGGCACCTGAGAAGGGGCTTCAGACAGCAGAATGCTGCAAGCAGCAAATGTGTGACTTCCTCTACCTCCTCCATACCCAGCAAACCACAGCAACCCAATATGAAAAAGAGACAAACACAGAGCCAATTGGAAGCTTCAGAATCTCTGCCCACTTCCCAGCAAAAGACCACTGCTGGAAGAAGTGGGAGAGTCATGCAGCTCGGCCACCTTCCTTCCTTGCTTGCTTCCTTGCTTCCTTCCTTCCTTCCTTCCTTCCGTTTTCAGGGTGGTGTGACAGAGGAAGGAACTTTTTCCTTCCCAATTCAAAGAGCAGAAGAGATGCAACCCACCCACAGCTTCTCCCCACAGGAAAGAAGGTGATATTCCACCCCAAGGAACAGTCTTCACCTCAACATATTAGAGACAACCATCCCGCAAGCACTTCCCTCACAAGCTCTGACTTACAGGGGCAGTTTTTGACACAGATGCCACCATATTGGTACTTGGTATCAGGGTTGGGCTCCAGCTGGAAGGTGAGCTTATTGTAGATCAACGGCGGGGGGCAGCGCGTCTCACAGGCCCCACTGTCATTGAAATGCCGGCAGGCCTAGGATGAAAGAAATTGTTTCATTAAAAAAAAAAAGAGGAGACTTAGCCTTTATCATCGTAAACCCAGAGCCCAAACATTCTCTCTGAACAAAGATACCACCCAAACTGTACTAATTCTTCTTTTAGGGGTGTAGTGGAAAAGCAATGGCCTCTTGGGCAGCCCTTCTTTGGGTATCCCAATGAAAACAATGCAAGGAGAAAAGTATTAACTGCAGATGAATGTGGTGAAAAGCTAAAGCAGGATGTAGTATATTGAGGGAAAAAGATGAAGTTAGGGGGTGGAGGAGGAATGGATAACGTCAAGAGCTGGGACAGTGGCTTGACTGGGAAAAAAGCAGTGAAAGAAGTTGGGGGAAAGTGAGAAAAATGCCAGCTAGAAGACTGTAGGAGCAAAAAGGAAGCAGAGAGCCCCTAGAAGAGGGCAGCTTAGCTAGCACAGAAGTAGAGGTAACGTCACTCTCATGAAGGAGAACTGGATCGAAGAAACTGGCCTGGCTCTGGGAAGAATACTGAGGGGCACGTGGCTATAAGGAGAGTGTGTCTTTCTAAGGTGGGAGGACTCCCTATGCACAGATTGAAGACCAGATTCCTCATCCTCATAATAATAATAATAATAATAATAATAATAATAATAATAATAATAATAATAATAATAATAATAATAATAATAATAATAATAATAATAATTAATTAATTAATTAATTAATTAATTAATTAATTAATTAATTAATTAATTAAAAACTTTAAACTTATACCCCACCCACTTGGCCATCTGGCCACTCTGAGTGGCTCACAAGAGAACTAAACAAAAACACATATCAAACAGAGCAAGCCTATAATATAATAAACTAAAATATAGTAAAAACAAGTAATTATACTTTCTTTTTTCCCTCTTCGTTGCCGGACTCAGACTTCCCCTGCACCCTGATCACCAACCGTGGATAACTGAATCAGCGATTGGTGAATCAGCGAATGCAGGGGTCGTATTGTATTTCAATACAACATCATTATAAAATCATATTCAGTACTTCAGTTGAAGTTACATAAGTTAAAATTACAGGTAAACTAAATAAAAAATGTAAAAAGTAGAAAAAGGAGTTTCAAGACAGAGCTGCAACTCCTCAACACCTCCTCCTCCCTTCCTCTCTTGTCTGGGACCAGCCGTATGAAAGCTGGACATGGAGACTGGGTTACGTACAAAGCACTCGGTCTTGAGAGGGCCAATGCATCCTCCTGCACACTCATCGTGGCAACATTCATTAGGGTTGGGGCCAAAGCAGCGTCCATTGCACTGAGGAGCACAGATGGTCTTGGTCACTACAGCGGAAGGAGGGAGAATTATAGGTGAGACACAGTCAACACCACAATTTTGATCTTCACTGTCATTGTGTCAACTCCTCCACAACTTCCTGTGTGCAGATCTAGAACCTGGGCTATACAACACAAGCTAATGTAGTTTTGTTACTTGTTGGCACAGAAACCTTCCACACATTCACAAGAAATATTGGCAACGCATACTTTATCCTTCACTTGAAACTCACACATGCTCTGATCTCAACAACACTATCTTGATTGACCATCTTTAATATTATTTTTGTTTAATTCTTTTTTTAAATATATACTCACTGTTTTATCTTTTAAATATAGTTTTAATGGTTGTAATCTGTCTTGGAAGCTTCTAAGAAGAAAGGTGGGGTAAAAATATTGTAAATGAATGAACACTACCTCTGTGATACTATAGCTGTGCTTTAAGAATGGGTAATGGTTAAGGAAATAAGTTTGATAGTATTCACATTTTACTATATTTAAAGGGCTCTCTGTGTTTTAGCACTGCACACATGGGGGAACAATAGACGGGGGAGGGGGGAGAAGAATTGCATTAAACCTCAGTTTAAGGTTTTAAAAACAGCAGAAGTGGATGTGTATATAGGCATGTCCATGTGCCACTCAACTGTTTAATGTTATCATTGAATTAATGTTATGTCATTGGGTGAACGTAATAAGGACATTCCTTTTAAAGTCATCATTTCAAAAACACTGCAGGCACACTGTATCTTTTATTCCCTATTAATATGCGCTGTTGTTGTTTTCCTCCACTCTTATAAATCTTCATAGGCACACTTTTTAACCCCTGCCTTGTGATATGTCCTAGCCATTGTTAAAGGGGAAACTACTTGTTCTGAGTACACAGGCAAAGCCATGTATTCTACACCTTAATCCTTAATCTGCCATGATTCAAATGATCCAGTCCATTCTCCAAGCAGTTCAAATCCTTTGAATTCATTCTCCCGCAGATACTGTCTGGAGACTCAGCACAACTTACACTTTTGACAGTCTTCAGGACCGGGACCCCAGCAGTGCCCATTGCAGTTCTCATGGCATGGAGAACCTGGTCAGGGAGAGAGAGAAAAACCCCACACACATATAGCCTCAGTAATTAAAACCAATACAACAGAGCCATTTTTAATAAACAATTGCATACAGGCCTACTTTCACTGTGATTTCTTTAACCTATATTGGATCTTCAGAGAAACCCAAATCTAAAAGATATAGTACGTAAGGATCTCCTCTCATTTGGTAAACATCTTTTTGAAGCAATGCATGTGTTGATTTTTTATGTCTGTGAAGATTCTCAGTCACCCAGATGAGTTTATCTGGAAGTGGAGTCATGGCTACTGGACTTCTTTTTGAGAGATAGAAACATTTCGCTGTTCATCCAAACAGCTTCATCGGTCTGAATACAGCTAGTGCAAGTCCTCCATCTTATATTCAGCTTTGACCTCTTGTCACCCTGGTCTGAATTATTGATTTTGTTCAGTGCCCGGATGAGAGGTTTTGCTGAAATTCTACGCACATTGCCTTGAGTTCCCAAAAGGAATAAAGATGGGGTATAAGCTGAGGAAAAGAGGGAAGTGACAGGGTTGTTTCTACTGTGGCTGGGATGGAAGCAGTTACTACAGTACTCTTGGTAGCTGCTGCAGGTTGATAGAAGAGGCAGGCATGGTACAATGAAAGAGAGAAGAAGAAAATTATAATCATTGTGTATGATATTGGGTTCAGATGCTTTCCCAATTTATCTTCCCATGTAGAGGACTAGAACATGGGCTGTTTTGAAACGACTGGCCAGATAAACCCCAAGCCCCCAAACCCAGAGATCAGGCCTAAAAGACAAAGCCAGTGGTGGCAAACCTTCAGCACTCCAGATGTTTTGGACCACAACTCCTAGAATTCCAAGCCTAGATTGCCAATGACAAAGGACGGTGGGAGTTGCGGTCCAAAACATCTGGAGTGCCGAAGGTTGGCCACCACGGGACTAAGCCATTAGCACTTTTATGGGTTGCTGGGACTTCCATCGGCCCTTGCCATCACGGCGACAATGGGAATTAAACTTTGGCAATATTAAGGAAGCCAAATCTTCCTGAACCCTGAGCTAAAACACTAGGTGAGGACAGGATCTTTAGAGCTCCCTATGCAGATGTGTAACATGGAAAGGTCAGTTAACAGGGCACATACACAATCCCAGCCTACTGTCAGTTGGTATGCTCACAATTTTCTCCATTGTCGAGGACCATGGCATGGAATTTGGGTTCTCGGATGATGTCATCCCAATCAATAGTCTCCACATGACAGAGCTGCTTGTTTTTTCCTGATGTAGACGTCACCAGACAGGATTTCTAAAAGGCAAAAGAGAGAGCCGTGACTGCTTTCTCTCTGGGAGATGAGAGGCCAATGGTTTTGCAGTGCGGAGCAGCCAGCAGGTTCAGCCTTGCCGTTATCATAGGAATTTTGTGGCTTTAAAAAGTCCTATTTTCAAATTTTCTTGTGGAAATGACTGGAAGGCAAGGCTGTCTGTGGCAAATATTCCCGTGGACACTAGAGCCCTGCTGAGACATGAACCCTGAGAAGAAGTGACAGGGGGAAATCACACAAATTCAGTCTCCAATAGTTGCCTCACACAGACCTCCTTCTATGTGACTGTGGCCTCTGAGAGATTTTTCAGGGTCTCTGACTCCACAGAGAGGGACTATCCACCAACAATTGTGCATGCAAGGACCCCTTTTAAGACCCCATTAGAAACAATTATTAGTTAAGTGTGTGCAATCCCATTCCCCACCTCCACCACTATAATATAATGTCCAAAAGGGAGGTAGGAAAACAACTTTAGGTCTTAACTAAATGCAACTTTAGGTCTTAACTATTAACAGATTTCATTTCTGCTGGATCTATGGAGCCTCACAATCTCTTCTTCCTCCCTATGAGGGCTCCGCCAGGCCAGACTCAATATAAATTGTATAAAATTATGCATCTGTGTATGCATGAACATATGTAGTAAATTGTGTATGCTTCTAGGCTTGGATATATAAAATATTTCACAATTTCTGGCATTTGGTTCTGTTGATCATTCTTCTGTTAAGTTTTGCTGGATCTCAGGAGCTGGTCAGATGAGCTTTTAGCTCCCTATTTGACTTGCTTTCAGTACCAATGGTTTGCTCTCTTTTCCAGTGGCAATATGGGCTATAATAAGAGGGATCCATCCCACCCACCCCTTTTGCAACCTCCTCCACTCCTTGTTGGCACAGCACTAGGACTGCAATTTATTTGTTGCAATTGGGAGCACTCCTGGTTATCTCATCCTGCAATCTGTGTGGTTGCTTAATCCGCTCCCAAATGTTGCTGTGGGAAGTGTTCTCTTTGGTGACAACCCTGTGATGTATGCAGTGGGTTGTTTCAGTAGAAAAGGTCATGGCGAAACCCTCTCCTCTATTTTCCTCTTCTCACAATTTTTCATAATGTTCTCCCAAGTGACACAATGCTATTTCTGATATCAGATACAAAAGAGTATACACACTAGGTCCATGTATCGCTGTAGCACTGTGCCAATTATTAAATTAAACTGCCATTGCCGCTGCCGACCACAGCTCTCACTCACCTCCACCATGTTCGCCGCACAGCTGGGGCAGGAGGTAGACATGCCCATGACCCCATCTCTTGCTCTCCCCTCCCCTCCCCTCCCCTCCCCTCCCTCAGCTCCACACCAGCAACTCAGCTGGTCATGAGACAGTGGCGTGCCAATCATCTGGCCAGCATGGGGAGCAGGGGACCGCCCCATGGCCCTTGAACTGCCCTGCTCGGCTGAGACAGTGGGCTGGCAGACCCAGAACTTTGCTGGTGCAGTGGTGGTCCTTGGGGTGGGGGAGGGAGGGGTGGAGAACTTATCCCCTCACTTTTTAAATAGATGGCCAGCAGGCTACTTTTGAACCCTTCGTGGGCTACTGGTAGCCCATGGTCTGCCTGTTGTGCAGGCTTGTACAAGAGCAACACTCCATCTACTACATCACATATGAAAATTCCCTAATCTGCAAGAAACATTTTGGGGGTTACACCTTACAAAATATTTTCTAACTCTCCAGAGCATCCCCATTCTTGTTATAATAAGTGCCAACAGGCTTTCTTCTCTATTCCTTATCATCTTTTCGCATAATGTTTACAATCTACATTAAGTTGACATGACAGCTTTTTGTGTGTTTTTAGCAGATGGAAAACAGTATTGCTGAACACTAGTGTGTTAGCACACTGTTTTGTGTGTGTGTGTGTGTGTGTGTGTGTGTGTGTGTTTTGTGTCGTTACAGTCATGACCAACTCTCCATGACCCCATGTCCATGGAGTTTTCTTGGCAAGAATACTGGAGTGGTTTGCCAGTTCCTACTCCAGCTGCCTACAGCAACTGGTATTCCCTGGTGGTCCCCCATCCAAGTATAGTACTAACCAGAGCTGAGCCTGCTTAGCTTCCGAAAGCAGGCGAGATCAGATGTGCTTAGGGCATCTAGGCAGCAGTATTAGTTGCTCGAAAACACCGTACATCTTGGTAGCAATCATGAAATGCCAAAGGCACTTTCACATAGTAGTCAATGTAAACCCAAGTAGTTCTGAAGACTTATTCAGGCTCCCCAGCCAAGGGTTGTTGTGTCAGCCAGCAGAAAGATCAAGCAATGGGAAAGCTGACAGACAGATGATGTTTCTTGGTGCCACACTAGTTCAACAACAACAACAACCAAACAGGTTGGTTGGTGCAAAAAACAGTGACATGCAGAGACCTGTCTCTGGTTGTCTGCCTTCCTCTTTTCAGTTCTGCTGACATGATCCCAAGAACACTCATTTCCTACGTAATTTCCAGTGCTGGCACCTCTAGTTCAAGAAGACACCACATTCAGTCAAATCCAGCGTTAATACAGGGGCGCCATGCAACCTCATTCTTAGATGGCTTATTTTTCAATAATAGTATCAAAGTATATTGATACTGATATTGTGAATACATGCAAAGACTTTATTGCTTCATAGCTAGTTAGGCTGTACACATGAACACAGATTAAATCAAATTTTAATAATAATAATAATAATAACAACAACAACAACAACAACAACAACAACAACAACAACTTTATTATTAAAAATAGCATTTGGCATCTAAGGAAATATAAGCAATCAGAGAAGCATAAAATAACAAAATAAGCATTTTCAAATAACTATCAGTTGTGAAATTAACTTGAAGAGCTTATGAAGCAGGCAATGAATTATTTCTTCCCATTTAATGAAGTTAGGAGTCCTACTAGTAATCTGTGCTAGCTAGCAGAAATAAAACTGTACATAATGGGGAATTGTTCTTGATCCTAGTTTTCTGGGTTTAAGATATTAATATCTCAAATCTTCATCCAGATGGATATTGATATTCATGCTGATACTGATATACCTACCGGGTTTTGATTAAAAACCCAACAAGACATTATATGACAAAATCAAAAAAAGCTGGGGTGGGGAGGGGTATCCTGGAAAAAAATAATACATTTGGGGAGGGGGGGACAGGAAACCAAGAATAAATTAAAGAATGTAAACCTGTTGAATAGCTAAATTTTAAAAAGAGTTAGGTTTTAACAAGCTGTTCTAAAAGGAGGGAAAGCAGGGGCCAACCATAATTCTGAAGTGAATGTGCACCATTGGTTTGCACCACAGAAGTGGCATGCCTATCCAGCAGGTCTATGGAGATCATGTCCTCTAGAGGGCTCCACTGCAGCTTTTAATGACAAAACAGATTCATAACAAGAGAGGCGATCCAACCAACAACCAGACCCTAAAAGCTACATGAGGACTCTCTAGATAGTAAAACAGTGCCTTGAACTCAACCCAGAAAACAACTGGCAACCAGCACGGATCTTTCAATAATACAATACTGTACTATGATCCTGGTATGATGCACTTACTAACACTTCATTGCCAGGTTCTATGCCAATTATATTTTCTATGTGCTAGCTACATCAATTGAAACTTCCTATGTAGAGTGCATTGCAATAGTTGTCGTCATCTTCCAGCTACATCATAAAGACAAACTTGACTATTTCTGATTTGGTCTGTCTGACCATCCAGTGAAAAGCACAAGAGACCTTACTGTGTTAGAGCCATATAGTCTGTCCTGGACACTGGGCACACTCTTAAGTTTTATTGAATCCTTTGGCTTCTGCTTTTCTGATCGACTACAGAACCAACTGACCAGCAAGGACAGTATCATCTATACAGGCAGGTGCCAGTGCTACTGTGAAAACACCCCGGGTGCAAAGTGACACACTTTCCCTGAAAAGCAGTCCCGTCATTGCAGTCAAATATCAGAGCTGAACCAAAATGGCAGGCCACCATTTTGCAAGAATCCTCTGGGGCAGCCAAGGAGAGACCCGGCAGGCTGCTGTTCAAATCATAAAGTCAGCACTACGGCATATTGTCGCGACTCGCAAGGCAAAAATCTAAATTTATTGCCTTTAAACTTGACTTCACTCCGAATGACACCATTTCTTGGATCAAACCCTGCGTTTACCTAACAGTAATTTTGCACAAGAATATAAGTGATAGGACCAGGGGAATCACATCCCCAATTGCAGTGCTGTGAAAGATGTCAATTTAAGGTGCCAGAGGTTGCTCAACCAAATGACGTCTAGCACAGAATGTCAAGCAGTTGGCACACCTTCTCTTGCAAGATCCCAGAGTCTAAAGACTTTGTCTTTAAAAGCTTTATCTTAAGTGAGAAAAAAGACAAGCCGTGTCCTTGTATCTTACAGTAGAATCACCTGGTGCAGGTTTTCCTGAACATCTTAATTCCTGACGGTCCAAAACTGCACAGCCTTCCCTCCTCTCCATGTCTTTCCTCAACTAATTCTATTCCAGTTGGGTTTGGCCTGGAACTCCACCCTGAGTTGTTTACAAACTTCTACCTTGTTTAACAACTTCAATTCTGGCCAGTTAAAAGGGAGGGAGGGAAGAAGAGTCCATAAATCCACTCTTGGAACAGATAAATTAGCAGTTAAATCAATCCTGAGAGTTAACTGGCTAAGAGGACCCATAAATTCTTTCTGTTGATTGGACTTTCACCCACAAATCACCAGATCAGCGGACAAAGGTGCTGCCTCTGATACTGTCAGGAGTCACAGAGAATGAGCAAAGGGAGGGGCTGAGCTGCTGGTTGACATTCAAAATCTTTGGCCCAGTGGCGGCAGGGAAGTAAACAAACATGTTTTCTCATTGTGAAGACACTGTTTTATTAGGGCTGCCATTATAGGCTTGTCTTACCAGTCTCTGAGGCACAGTAGATTATGCTTGTTGGGTAATGGTATATAAAGACAGTTTCTTCCATTCTTGTTTGGTAACTCTGAAAAAATTATTTCACCCACAGTTGTATCTAATCTACAGTTCTGCACACATAAATAAGAGTTTTAAGAACTGATTTCTATATTGGGCATGGAATTTTGCTCCTTGACAATCTAAACTTTCTAAGTTGTGGAATTTATTTCAAAACAATTATCAGGCTAATATGAGGAATTAATCAGATTAAAAAACTACATTTTGTTTTGTAATGTAGAAGGAAGGAAGGAAGGAAGGAAGGAAGGAAGGAAACACTGAGCATTAATTTTGCTTCCCAGATTGCTCTGTAATGAGGAGTTCCATCATCAATGCCCCACAAAAGGGACATGATACTTATAACCAAAGTCCATCAGTTCTGCTACACTGCCTCATAGTTCATTGGAAAACAGCATTTTCATCTCCTTATTACATTGGGCATTTTCATCTCATTACCTTGGCTACTTGCACATTTTTTGGCCAGTTGCATACGGGCACCTGCATATTGGCTGCTTTTTGTATAAACAAAAATGCATGGCAAGTTAAAATTGTGCCAGTGACGATGGCAGAATGCCTTTATCAGAGGGCATGTTCCATGTAGCTTTTGAAGTAGAGTCATGACTCTAAGGGGTTAAAGTGCCCCATCCTGATGAGTGAGGCTAAATTATTTGTGTACTATTTATTATTTAAAGAACCAGAAAGCTATTTATGGGAAACTATTGTAATTAATATATATTGTTATGAAGGCTAGAAGGCTAGAAGCTTGAATTGGAAGGGTGTGTGTGACAGGGGCAGCCATTTGAGTTAATTTTGCCTGGCAGTTCCAGCAAGATCAAGCTGTTGTGCAGTGGAAATAGGAGCCATTCAAGGTCTGTTTTGATCTGTAGCCAATGGTTGAACTGAAGAATGAAAGAGCAAGCATTAGAGATCAAGAGTGGGGCTCCATGGATGCCATTTGAAGTCCTTTGACTCTTTCAGTATGCCTGAAAGAGATGACTAGTATTTTTCATATCTGCTTTAAATGTAGGCACTTCAAAATCCTTTCTTTATGTCATACTGTTCATAGAGGCCATATGGATCTAAAACATTTGCTTTCATCCTTCCGTTCCCCTTCCTTGCAAAATGTAAGTCAGGAGGACTAGTAAAAGATGCCAAAACAGATCATGAAATGTCACAAGTAAAGGCATGTCTCGAGTGTCAATTGATCTTGTGTAACCATTACAGTTTCTGCCAGTGAACCCTGTGAACTATTAGTGAAGGCGCGAAGAATTAGCTGATTAAAAGCTCTGTTGTACTCTGGCATCAAGTCACTGCCAACTTGTGGGGAACCCAGGAGTCAATACCCTCTCACAGGTCCTATAGTTAACACTGCTACTCACATCTTACAAATTGAACAATAAGACACATGTCCTGATTCCAAAATCAAAATTTCCTGAAATATCTAGAGAACAGAGTCCACTGCATATTTAACTGCTGTACACATATTGTGTTGATATCTCCTTTCTGACAATGAATACAAAGCTCGTTGGGGGGAAGGGGGGATTGTTATATCAACCTGCTTGAAGAACTGGAAGGTTTTTCTGAATGAAATTCAAGAAACAGGAGATTTACAATAATGAAGAAACAATTTGTAAAATAGGGCGTTTATACACGACCCCTAAGCTCCGCTGCAAATGGCTCCCAGCTCCGGAGCTTAAAAATGTTTCCCCACCAGCTCCGGAGCTAACAGAAAATTAAGTGTGACCACGCCCACCTAAGCGCGTCCCAGCGCACTTTTCTTGTACCTGCTCTGGGAGAGTGAAAAATTTTGATGCGGAGAGTGCCGGACTCTCCTCGCTTCTTTTTGTTGTTGTTTTTTTTTGCCTCCCGCCCCTTTAAGAGGAACCAGGAAGTGACGGGGGGGTCGGAGCAACTTCCAGGGCACTCCGGAGGTAAGAGTGCATTCTTTTCTCCCTTTTTTTCTCCCCCTCCCCTCACGCAGACAGAACAAGGAAGTGCGGAGGGGGGGAACGAACGCAGCAAACCCTCAAGATCTCTGGACCGAATTTAAGGGACCAGCGGATCTTAGGGGTCGTGTAAAAAGGCCCATAGTTCCATAAACAGGGTTCCACCACCATCATTTTGTTCTGGAAAAAAAACTCTTTTGGATATTCCCTTCTCACATCTATTCAGCTCTTCGGTTCAAGGGATCATACCATTTTAAGTTCATATCAGTCTACCAAAATAGGCTCACCTGTTACTGATAACCAGCCCCCAAATTACCCAATTAGCTACACTGCACTACACCAGCTTCCGCCTGGTACAAATCTAATTCTTAAAACACTGCAGTACAGAAGCCTTATTTTAAGAGAGAGAGGGGGGGGACCCCAAACTTGTGGGATCCTATCTCTATATTATAACCGAATATGTCCAAAGGACTTGTCATTATTAAAAAAAAAAACTTACATTAAAATATAGTTGTTAGTTAGTCTTTGAGGTGCCACAATGTCTATTTTTTGGCTTTGGTTAAAGCATCTCTAACAAGTCAATCATCATCCATCTCCATCCCATACACTTTCCTTTTGCCTCACTGACCACATCTACTGCCACCCATCTAGCAACTACTCACCTACTGATGGCGGCCATCTGAATTTGAGAAGCAACTATTCTTCCAGAACTTGAAAATAACAAAATACAACTTAACAATGATCTATAGCTTTTTTCATTTCTTCTCATATAACTAGGATTTATAATGAAGGCACATGTCAAAACTAATATAATACAAAGGACCAGTGCCACTTTTTGGGTGTGACGAGTAACATTTTCTAACTACTTCCTAAAGACTTCGCTTTTAAAAAAAACATTTTAGAGGAACAATTTTTCCAGGATTCATGCTATTCACATTAGCCCGCCTACAAAAGCCATACAAAGCAATAGGAACATAACAATCAACACACAACAAGCTAAAGCTGTCACACTGGCGGTAGGCAATAACCGGAGATGCAGTCTTTGTAATGAATTATACAACGAATGCTTACACAACTGGTAATACACCCACCACTGCATCTTTTGGCAGGTGGCTAACTTTAAAATGCAGGTCACTCTGCATAAGCATCAACACTTTGCTGTCAATTCTGTCACCTCCAGCCTCCGCTGCCTGGGGCAGACACCTCTGTCTAAAGCAGAGCTGTAAATCATGTTGGTAAAGGGTTTTTTATCTTATACGGCCAAAGGATGTTCTGCAAATGTTCTCCTCCACAATGTGGATGTAATATCTTGCCCTCCTCTCCTAACTCCAGGTGATCTAATAAAATGCCTTGCAAAAAATTCAGGAGAGACAAAAGGAAATACCTCATAGGGAATGTCTGGAAGTTGAGTCATGGCAACTGGACTTCTTTTCTTAAGAAATTGAAATGTTTCACTGCCCATCCAAACAGCTTCGTCAATCTGAGGAAAGCTAGTTGCGAGTCCCCCATTTTATAGTTCACGTTGAGCTCCTGTCACCTTGGTCAAAGTGAACTATAAAGGAAATAATTCATAGATTTTGCTTCTAGAAGCAGAGCTGGCCACTATTGGGCTTTAAATCCGATCAAACTGATAGAAAATGAACTACAGTACCTCTAGTACTTATACAGTAAATTCAGGCTCAAGTAATCGTATCCATCAGCTACCCAAACTCATTCACACTGGTGTCTGACGTTTTGCTTTTTCTTCAAGCTCAGCATTAGAGTAGAACAAAACCTAAGGGCTTGGAGACGTCTCGGTAGGTAAGTCACAGCTGCCATTCCTCCTTTCGGGGTGTAAGTAGTTTGGAACCCAGATACTTGGTTGTGCCTTTAAAAATAATCTTCTTCTGAATATCCTTTATATTATATTCCTCCCCACTTAGGGCAGAAACAGGCATGCATCAAGCAGACACGCACATTATTTTCTTCTTTCATTCAGCAAGCTTGTATGTTAGAGAATAAAATGTAGGAAATGTACAAACGCAGAAGATAATCTTTCATTTAAGACAGTAAAAATAACTGGTAACCAATGGAGATCTGTCTCTGTTAAAAGGAGATTCTGCTTTAAACACAAGCATAAGCATTTGCTATATAATTAACAACACACCAGAAATGAGCTATACTATAGATTTATAAACTCTTTCCAGCAAAAAAAAGTCCAGTATGTATTACTTCATCCTGTCATTGTCCTCTTCTAACGCCTTTCTAAATTAGCCATATTCTTAAATCATGGTCATCTACTTGCAATCCTGATTTCCATCTACCCATCTTGTATTATGATTGACACAAATGATAGTAAAACAGTAATTTTAAATATCTGCAATATTTGCTGTCAATCAAAATATTATTATCCTACCTAGAAAACTCTGTATTCTGACCTTAGCTAGTACAGTATCTTGCAGTACTAGCGTATGTATATACAGTACTTTATCAGCAGATATTTAGTCTAAACAAGAAATCTGTCTTTATGGGCTTGCTATCTAGGCAGAGTTAAGAACATATAAACACCCTCTGTACAGTTGCCACTTGATCCAAATTGCCCTTTATACACTGAAAATAAACGGTATGGTACTAGAAAAACATTCGGAAACCTTGCTGCCATTGAGCAGAGAAACGAGTAAGAAGCAGCAGTACAGGAATATTGGCTGGTTAGCGTGACACCCCAGACCCACCACCAACTCACCTGTAAGCTGATTGAAGCCCAGCTGGTGCAGGGCATGTGTTACGTTTTTTTCATAGTTAAGGATAATGTAGAGTGCATACTTTTCTTCATAGTACTGGGTCCCTCGGATCATGCGCAGGTTCTGCAGTGGCAAATATGTAAAGACGTTCATGGCGATCAACACATAGCCCGTCACTTCTCGGATACTCTGTGAAGAGGAAGAGGAAACTTTAAAAGACATCATAATACCCAGCTTTTTCATTCCCAAATCCCACAGAGAGTAATTCTGATCATCGGTCATGTCATGTCACCATTCAAAACAGGCAATGCCTCAGAACTCCTGTGTGAGAAAGAACTCATATTTCTTCCTGCTCATTGATTTTCCACAGACTAATTTGGCAGAAGGCTTAACCATGAGCTATATTTGAAATTCCATGGCCAAAACTTGGGATTTTACCTGAGGCTGCACTGGCTTCTGGGTTAAGCTTGGGCCTCGTGAGATGGATATATGTCAGAAGTGAAGTGAAGAATCTCCAGATTTCAGTATGCAAATGATATATTGATTTTCTGCTGAGGCTGACCGTTTTGTCCTATCTTCTGTCCAGAAAAGGTGCTAGACACCTCAGAATAGATAGATTTGCACTCTTGCAGGAGCAAATTTTGTCCTCTCCACATTTTGGTACCCTGGGTCAAAGTTCTGGTTGTCCCACCTAGTTACAGCTCAGGTTGCCAGGAATTCAAAGTGCAAACCCAAGAGTCATATAAGCAGTTACGTGAAAGAAGTGATCCAGGGAAACTCAGGCTGGGTAGCCATTTTATTTTATTTTTTAAGAAGAAAGCCAAGTGTGATGGTGTGAGACCTGGGCCTACAGGAGTAAAAAATGGCAGGTGGAGTGATTGGTAGCGCAAGGTCTGAACAACTGGAAGTAGGAAAAGAAGATCCTTCACCAGAACTTGATACTGTACTTTCCTTTTAGCATTCTACTAGGTAGGCCCTTAGAGAGCTCAGATGAGGCCTATGACATTTCACATTATTTGGGAAGAAAGGCAAAATATATTTTGATACACAATGGCCTGTAAAAAATTATTCATAGAACGCATAACAGAACAATTTTGTTTAGCCTTTTCATTAGACCTTAGGCTGAGATTGTGTCTGTGTTGCATTTTTACAATTGTGACCGACTCTTCGTGATGCCATGTCTATGGAGTTTTCTTGGCAGGAGTACAGGAGTGATTTGCCAGTTCCTACGCCAGGCACTTACAGCACCTGGTATTTCCTGGTGGTCTCCCATCCAAGTACTAACCAGGGCCAACCCTGCTTAGCTTCTGAAATCAGGTGAGATCAGATGTGCTAAGCTAGACCAAAGTGGCCTTGTTGCCCACCTCTCCCTGCAGGACTTGCTATGAAATGAAAGGGATGGAAAGAAAACAAACCCCTGCCCCTTTTTCCATGAATTAAACACTTCCTACAAAAAACACAAAGCAATTGTCAGGCTCGATTTTTGCAACAAGTGTGAATGGTAACGACTAGAAGAGGATATCCTGTGTAGCCCATCTTGATTACTATCATTGGTGCCGTCAACATTCAGGCAACCCTTTGCTGTGTAAAGCTTGCCAACCTTTTTCCTGGTGGCCACATAGGCACAATATTGTGCAGTAATACTTTCTTTACTTTGTTGAATTGTGGGTATAGAAGCACAATAGCCAGCATTCATAAACCAGAGGTTCTTTTTTTAAAATAATTAAATTTCCTGGTTTTTTAACATGGATGTTTAAGCAAATGTGCACTATAAACAAATTCCAACATAAAATTTTCTTGTGGAGAATTATCCAGTGCTAGAGGGTTCCAGATGATGGCACATGATCTCTACTCTGTGCCAAAAATATTTGGGGCTTAAAGAAATGGTGAAGCAATGGTTTTGTTAAGTGCAACACACACAATGGAGAAACATACACACCTTTCAACCTCTCAGGTAAACATATGTTACTATGCTTGCTCTATAAAAGGCATACTAGAAAGTTATAATCCAGTTTCCAAATCACAGTTTTCTTGGGGTAGGGGACCTATGGAAGAAAAGCTTTATTGGACCAAATGCTCTGGTGTGTGTGTGTGTGTGTGTGTGTGTGTGTGTGTTTCAACAGATTTCCCTAAACTAAAAAAGTGGAGAGCTGGAAGTTAGCAAATATTATTGCAGGAAACCAATGTCAAACTTATCCATAGTACATAAAAGAAAGAGAGGAATAAAAATCAACTGATTTGAAATGTGATGTTGGGAGGAGAGGCTTTAGAGATACCACAGACCATCAGAAAGGCAAGTAAGAAAGTGCTCAATCAAACTGTATTAAGATTAAGTAAAACTGTCCCCAACCACAAAGCAAAACCAATAATTTAAAAGCTTAAATAAATGAGCTTCAGAATTTTTTGTTCTATATTATTTCTAAAATGTATTTTAAAATATTTTTTTATAATCAGACACAGTATCCTTTCGTAATGCCTGTTTAGCCAGGAAGGAGTTGAAAAGTTCTCCTGAGAGTCTGGCAATTCACTCTTGACTGGCAGGTTAAAGGTTTTGATTCCCTCAGACCTGGTGGTGATTTCCCCTTTGAAGACTTGAGTCAGGAACCTGGTTTCAGAAAAGTTTCCTGAAACCACTCAGCTGGGAGAAACACAAGTGCACTGTGCTTTTCATAATACGTGCATAAGCCTTACAAAATTGTATACTAAATCTCTGGAGATATATGGCAAAATGTTTCACTCCTTTCTTTAAAGCAAGCCTGTTTTTAAAAACTCTTTAGAAGACCTCCTTTTTGACTTTGTCTCCATGACCTCTCATTGCCCTCAGACTTCCAGCAAAAAAATGTATCTACTTTGCAAGACTCTTCTTGCTCATAAGACTGTTCCAGTTTACAACAAAGTCACAGTTTTTCCCCTTTTGGAAGGCCTTTTTGGACAGTCAATAATAATTTCAGTTCCTTCATCCTGGATTCTTTCCATATCAAAAAACTGGGTGGGATCTACCATTCTCTTTCAAGATGAGCAAAACTGGTAATTACAAATTGTTTCTATATGGGGAATGTAGTATGGATGATTTTAAAAATCATACATCAAAAGCCATTTGACACATTTGCTTCCCCAAAATTGGTATGGCGCAAAAGCAGACTGTCTCTTGGATCTGTGCTAAATTTGGCAGTGATCCAAAGTCCAGTTTCAAAGTTACATTTATGTATTTTGTTTGGCTACTCATTTTTAGAATTGCCTTGTAGAATGTTGATGATTTGCTCTGCCAGCATAATAACATCGCTGCACTCTTGTCCAGTGATAATACAGTTTGTAGGAACCACTATCACTTTATCGCATACTTGTCTGTCTCTCCTTAGATCAGTCACAGCCTGTTTTCACTGCTTTGCCATGAGACATCATGTCAAAATCTCAGATAAGAACATTTATCTTCCCTGTGTCTATGTTTAACGCATCTGAGAGGAAATAATTTCTGAGCTTCAGCCTGTTCTATCTTTTGCTGTCTGACACTAAGCTGGTAGCTGGTTCCCTCTGGGCTGAGGGAAAAGGTTATTAAATTCCAATCTACACTCACCAAATTCACATTTGCTAAGAGGTGAGCTTTAATTATGCATATCTCCTTGAAGAATCTCATGTCACTGAAGTAAAATTCTTCCAGGAAACTATGTGCAGCAAAGTCAAATTACTATGATTTTCAAAGGTCCTTGTCTTGCGAGGTTCATGACTGATCTGCTCATATTCTTAGGTCCAAAATACATCAGTGCATATTTATAAAACACATGATTGCCTATTTATCTATGAATTAGAAAATGGGGTACCCTCTCATGCTCCTGAACTCTGTGTTTTTCCTCCCTAAGCATGTTTGTTTGTTTAGAAATTTTACCCCACCTTTCTCCTTGGAAAATGACGCAAGGCGGCTTACAATAATGAGGGACAATATACAGCCCAGAACATTTAAGACATACTCAAGTTAAGAACAGGCATCTTAGAACATTAAAAGGTAACATTAAAGCTACAAAGAGCACACAAAAGAAGAAGAATCCATTATGAGGTGTGGAAACTAACATGGAAATCACTGGTGTTCTTATGAGTCAGTTAATGTAATCATGCATGGCAATCAATATAAAAGTCACATAGTAGGCAGGTAGTCCCTCATTCAGGGAAAGCTTGCCTGAAGAGGAAGGTCTTTGCCTGCTTCCGGAAAGATATCAGAGATGGGGCAGTCCTGGCCTGCAGTGGGAGGGAATTCCAAAGTCTGGGAGCATCACATCACAAAGTATATGAACTACACTATTACAACTGGAAGTTTTTAAGCATCGGATGACAGCCATTAGCTACCGGATGTTGACCCTCAACTTTGACGAGTCAGACACATGCAGCTTCTGAATATGTAGCTTCAAAAATGGCTGTTATCATAGCTTGAAGCTATGGGCAGGCCTATTCCCTAAAGCTTTTACTGATTCTCTTCTATCTAGCAGCCAAATCAACATTGTGCATCATGGGTCTTGCAGGCTAATTGTTATGTGCTGTCAAATAATCCTCAACTCATGGTGACCCTCTAAATGAGGGATCTCCAAAATGTCCTGTCCTCAACAACCCTGGCAAACTCAACCCTATGGCTTCCTTTCCGGTGACAGTTCCTAAATCCTGGCCATCGCAGCTAAAGGTGAAGGCTTCTGGGAGTTGTAGTCTAAAAACAACAGGGTACCCAAGGTTGCTTTAGAGAGTCAATCCACTTTGTATTTTTGGTTGTCCTGTTTTCCTGGTACATGCCATTCTTCCCAACATCATTCTCTTTTCCAGAAGAACTCTGTCTTCTCATTTTGTTCCTGAAGCAGGACAACCTCATTTTCAGCATCTTTGTTTTCCAGAGATAATTCAAGCTTGATTCCATCTTAGACACTCTTGTTTATCTTCCTGCCAGTCCAGGGTATCTGAAAATCTCCCTTTCAGCAGCACATTTCAGCTGAATCATTCTTTTTAGAACACCAGTTCTCCCCCTCCCCCCAAATAGCTGGTTCTCAAAAACCCAGGAATAGGTGCAATATGACTTTGCCGATATGGCTTGGCTAAAACAATCATCATGGTTCACGTTGGCTCTGCCGGGGCTGGAACAGAAGGGAGTGGTGCTCTGGTCACATCTGGAGAGCCACCATTTACTCACCACTGCTGGCTCCGGTCCTGATTTGTATTACCAGAAGTGACAAAATGTAAGACCAAGCCAACCACTCAAGGCAATGATAGCATTTCAGTGATGAATCCCACCCCCCACACACTTTGGTTGAAATCCACAGAAGAGTAAGTATGACCCTGACCTCTCAAGGCCAATGGGCATGATGGCCCTTTGAGAAAGGGCATTCCCTGTGGGAGGAAGAGCCAATGGGCAGGGGGAAAATCCCTCTGTGACTTCAGAAGCCGGTGGTTGTGGGACAACTTACTCCATTGCTGGAAGGAGGCAAGTTAATTCTGGCAGCGATGAGTAGGCCCCATTGACACAATCATGTTACAGAGAATCCTTCCCACTCGCAATGGCACAGATCCCACATACCACAAGGCAGGCTCAGTCTAGATGAGTGTATCATAGGGCAGTTTGCAGCTGGGTAGATCAGCCTCTGGGTAGCTGCTTTCAGGAAGCCACCATGGCCTCAACCCCCCCCCCCCGTTGCTCTTTTATTTATTTTTACAATATTCATCAATACATACACACATCTATTTCTATAGCCTGCTTCCCTTTCTTCCTCACTTTCTCATTTAGATAGGCTCCTTCTTGGGAAAATCCTAGGCACATTCCAAGTATGTTATACAGACCAATGAATCCTGTATGCTTCAGAGAGTCCCTTATTGATATATTAAGATATTAATATAAACAATAAAAAGGTGCCAATCTGTTGCAAAATAATCCAATTGTTTTATCCAGAATCAGCAGTGCACCTCCACTCGAAGGACAAAGGGCACTCATTCAAAGATGAGGATGTACACATATTAGACAGAGAAGATAGGTGGTTGGAGAGAGGGGTCAGGGAAGCCATTCCTGTGACTCTGAAAACCCCTCTCTCAACAGAGGTGTGGGGCTCAGGCACAGTCTTATCAGGCAGAGATTTAACAATTCCCAGACAAATCAAAAATACTTCATACCTCCACCACCAAGACCATAGCTAATGACCCATACTTTATGGGTTTCAGCACCTTAGGCCATTTTCTACCTAATGGCCTATTGAGGCTATTGTCCATCTAAGGAGCCTACTCAGGCCATTGTTCATCTTATGAACCTATTTCAGACCAGAATGTCATGAGGTCAAATATGTCAAGAAAAGAAATTCACAGAAGGCAAGTAAGGGCAAGGTTCTATCTGACTGGAAGCCAGGAGGCAGATGAAAGAAGGAAGGATAAGAAAAGGAAAAGCTACCAGCATACTTCTCCACACAAATGAGGCAAAGCAAGATCCAACAAGGAAAGATCAGCCAAGTGATGTTCCTTCGAACATCGTGACATCAAAGCTGTGTTCTTTGTCTCTTCATTTTGGCATGGCATGGGTGGGTTTCGACGTGGCACTCCATCTGTGGCCACTCTGGTACTCTGGCTGTACAGTCTTTGAACTGCCCTTCCAAAATCCAGACATGGTGATCAATTGAATGACATGAATGAAGTCCTCAAACTGGAACATAATATTTACAAGGGAGTGAACCTCGCTGAATATGTTTTTCCTGCGATGCAGGTGTTTAAGGTTTCAGGGAGTGGTTAAAAACATCAGGTTGGAACAAAAGGGAAATGTATGTAGATTTTCAAGCTCCTCTCTCTACCAGGGTCGGAAACATTTTTTTAGAACAGGGGCCAAATTTTAGAAAAACAAATTTTAGAACAGGGGCCAAATTCCTACTTAGGAGGGCACTCTTAGGCAATATCCCAACAGTAGGGTGGGGCTACGGGCAGAAGGCAGGGCCAAAGATGCAGAAGACAATGCAATGGAAAGTGGGCCAGGTGGGCAAGTTAGAATTCTTAGGCAGTCATTAGCATTGGAGTATTATTGAGTATCAGAGAACATAATTTCTGCTCCAGAATTGACAGTCAGAACTTTAACATAGAGAAAACAGTAATCAAGGGGCAATTATGGGTATACACAGTGAAGCAGGATGCAACTCGCTGAGCTGCATATATGATAACCAGCTGAATGCATAAAATATGCCATGGGAACGAGGGGGTGACAGCCTCTTTTCCCATCTCCTTCTCAGTGTTGAGAGCACCTGCTGTTCTCAGCTCTACTCTGACTGACCCAGCAATACAGATTATGCAAGAATGAATCTAAAAGCCTGATGCATTCACAGGCAAGTAGACAGACAGGCACATCCCTTTCCACCAATACACATAGATGCACCAAGCAATGTCATTTTTCATTCCTTTTTTTTACCTGAAGGAAGGAGAGGTCCTGATTCTGTTCGATGAGCACAATCTCAAGATTACCCATGACAATCTCACAATTGTTGTACATTTTGTATAGCGTCTGGTAGCGTTGCTGGGCGTCCCCGGTGATGCTGAGTCCATTTAGGGTCCCTGCACAGACTGCAACAAGAAAGGGGAAAGAGGTATGTAAGTTGCTGAACCGGCAGTACAGCTACGCTTCTGTGACTGCTCTTTCAAGGGAAGGATCAACTCTTAACTCCTTTCATAAGCCAGATCATCCACATTATCAATCTTTCACAGGCTGACCCATGATGCTCAGCACAGTAGGCCCCTTGTATGGACCGATTTTGGGCCCACGCTCACAGAGAACCCATTGTCTCATCACATCAGACCCCGTATATGGCATGCCCGTTCCCTAAACCTGTACCAGGTTTACATCAATGTAACTCTTATGCCTTCCCGCTACATCCTGAGGTTCATTGGCTGAAATCCTTTTCCTTAATGTAGTAAGGCACGCTACATGCATACTTTAATTCTTATTCTTATTCTCCCCCCTCCCCAAAGGAAGGCAGACGTTTCTGGGACTTTTTGCCATATGTGTGTAAAAGGTTTGTGGCCGGCGTTAGGTGCAGTCCACCTTTATGTGGATGGGTTTGGGGAAATCATAATCATTTACAGTGGACCCTCGTATAACAAACGGCTTGTATAACATAAAATCTGTACAACATAAACATTCTGGAAATAGGGGAAATTTGCTTAACATAATGGCCTATGGGGCCAATCCGTACAACATAAAAATGGTTGAGATTAGGGATCACTCTGTTTTGAATGCATTCCTATGGGAAATTTGTATAAAGGAAAATTTGCTTAACATAATTTCATTTGGAACAAATTAATTCCTTTATACAAGGTACCACTGTATAATCATTTAGAACTGCAGAGCCAGAAGGGACCCTAGGGGTCATCAAGTCCACCCTTTGTCAAGGAGACCCAGTGGGGAATCAAACTCCCAACCTCTAGCTCAGCAGCCAGAGACCTATGCCACTGAGTTATCTAGCAGTTATATCAACTCTTCTCCTCCAGGAAGCAAAATATATTGTGCCAGCCCTGGGCTTGGAGATTATGAAAGACAGCAGCAGAGTAGATTTACTTGGGATACCTCCAGAAGGGACTTTTTTTGGTGGAGCAGACCTGAGTGTTACTCATAAGCCTTCAGGGAAGTGTCATACAGCTGATGGTTGCTGATCCAAACTGACTAGCTGTATCAACAAGATGTGGCAAAATGAAATGTGGCAGAAACCAGCACAGATAATGCCAAATATGTTTGATGGTTATCTCTTGCAAAATTCTCTTTTTTGTTTCCTGCCTGGCACTATCATCATTGGCAATAAGCAGCCATCTACAAAAATGTCTGCATGGTTCCTCAGAAAGAGCTATTTTAGGTAGGACCAGCCAAATGGTTTTTAAAAACGTTTCCTCTATGAATAGCTGATCCCATATTTTGTAACTATTTTAGGGGGCCCTTTTCTCTCCCTCCCCATTTTAAAACAGTAGTGGAGGAGAGTTCTTTTCAAGAACACCCAAGCTCAAGGCTTCTTAGAAAAAAAGTATAACATACCTCTAGTATTCTACACATTCAAGCATCAATAAATGGATATTGTTATTAGAGATTATTTTAAAGCATAAAGTCCATTTTCAATTTCATAATAATCAAAATTCTGAGTCCATAATTTTAAAACTGAATTTTCTGGAAATGAAAGAATACAGTAGCCTGTTTACATTTGTTTCACACGGAAGTGGTTTACTTTTCTGTTTCCTGGGGGTGTCCTGGGACTATGCACTTTATCCAACTTCCAACCTCTGGCTCTGCAGCTAGAAACCTCAGTCGCTGAGCTATTCAGTCAACTGTGTATATACAGAACAATAATAAATATAGAGTGTCAAGTTATCTAAAGGACCGCCTTCTTCCATATGAGCCTGCTCGCACTCTAAGATCAGGCCAGGAGCTTGCCCCCCTACCCTACGGATACCTCTTGGTAGTGGGGCGGCTAAATTTTTTTTGTAAATAAATAAATTAAATAAATAAATAAAATCAATTCTGACTCATGGTGACCCTTTCCAGGGTTTTATGGGTAAAGAATAACTCAGAGGTGATTTTACCATTCCCTTCTTCTGGGGCTAGCTCTGGGTCTGTGCAGCCTGCTTAAGAAGCACACAGGCTGGCTCTAGTCACAAGAGGCACAGGGGTGAATTGAACGCCCAACCCATGGTTCCACCGCCAGCTGCCTCAACCATTCGAGCTATCCAGGCAGCTTATGCACATACATCAATATATTCTTTAAAGCACAGGATCTGGGAACAGCCACCTTCTAAAGCTGGTTGGGTGCCCCACCAGTGTTGCACCGTACTGGCCAACGTGTGGGCACTCCCCGACTAGTTTTACTTCTCTGGCAAGGGAGGAAGTGAATATGAAAAACACCAGTTGCGATGGCACCCTGTTTCTCTGGCAGCTTACCACCGACTAATCTCATCCAGACCTCTAACAGCGTTCTGCCAGGACAGCCGCGAGCACCTGCACACCCAGCCCCGCCCCCCTAGAAGGTAAACAAGCACTCGGTTTCTCCCCCAGAGCTGAAATGGCACGTAATGAGTTCACTGTTAACAGGAAGAGTGGAATAGGTCTGAAACCATAAAGAATCAAGTTGGATGATAGGCCTGTGATGGCTTTATGAGATCTGCATCGGGGGCCCTTGTAGATCTCTCTCCTTGGTTTTGCAACTCTTCTTGAAGAGAGGTCAACTTAACAGGTGCATTTATATAACTAAGGTACAGGGCAGCTGAATAAAATAACCAATACAGAGATGCCCGTATTAAATGGCTAGTTTATCTACTTTAACTTGCTAGAGTTTAGGGCATGATCTGTGAAACAGCTGAGGGAAGAACTAAGGTCAGTCCTAGGATGGCCAGTGGATGAGTTGAGGAAGTAGCCAGACATGTTGATTTGACTCTCAAAGCCAATTAGAATCTACCTTCTTTGACCCAGTGATTTTGACCAAAACTGGGCAGAAGATAAATCAGGACTTAAAGGCAGATCTTAAGGTGACTGGCAGCAAGGATTTCCAACTCCCAATGGTTTAAAAAAAAAAGGGGGGGGGGACAAAGGCCTTTTTTTTTAAAAAAAGGGCAGCTAAAATAAAAAAGGCAGGTGGAAGGATTTGAGGCCAAATGTACCAAACTTACATTCATGGTCTGAGCATGCCCTCAGAGGCACCTTGCTCCCCCACTATATTCCTCCACTGTATATCTTCTTGAGCCCTTATTTTGTACCCGGCTCTGGTTGGAAGTGATCAGCGTTCCAGTGGAAAGGAAGCAGAGTCTGCCCACCCTGGAGCTCTGCAGTCACCACAAAAATACTGGCCATTCCTAAGTTGTGGAATTTGGTGGATGCAAAAACAAAACAAAACGTTGCTTCAAAAACATATGCGATAAGGAAAGATGACGGTGAGAAGATCAAACAGATATGCAGATGTGTGCTACTTCCTCATACCAATTGGCAGAGAATTTCCCAGGAAAAGCTGGAGTTAATGAGTGTACCCCCTGTGGTGGTGGTGGTGTATCAACAGTCAGGACTCAACCCAATTGCTAGTCACAACCAGAGGAGATCCACAGAATCTGTGTGGCTTATGGGGGTGTTGACCTAATATTCAGTGGCTGGTTCACTGGATCTACTATAGTTAGGACTATGGTTTGGATGTATAACCAAGACTCAGTAGAGACCAGCTCAGTTTTCTTGATTTTGTATTGATTAAGCTATCAGTCTTTCTTTTCCCCCAACTTGGCCAATGGTACAAGATAGGTCAGAACCAATTGGGAGGGAACAGGTGGCGGCTGCTGTGGCTGCTGCTGCTGCAAAAAAAGACAAATATCGGGTTGGGATTCCCATCTTTTAGCCTGTTTTGATTGTGCAAGCACTCCTGGTAGCAGACAAGAGTTAGTTTTGTGGGACCCCCAAGGGTGAAGTGGAGGAGGAATTAGGCAATTATCAAATCATGCTGAAAGAGACATGATGCAGACCTGAAATATTAAATAAATAAGTACTTGGACTGCAGGTACAGAAAGGGCTCTTGTTTGGGGGTTAGAGGAAGGGAAGTTCCTTGGGCAATTTCACAAAGTAAAATACATAACTAAACATATACACACATACATGACCCATGCCGATGTGAAATCCAGTGTCAGCAGAGGGAAAGGATGTTACGTTTACAGTGCACAACTGTCGCTTTTTTCTCCCATTTTGGAGGCCCCAGCTTGGGTGTGCATAGTTGTTTCATACCGGCAAAGTTCACCAGAGTTAATCAACAAACCTTCCTGAGCCCACAAGCTTTCTGCAAATTGTTTTAAGGCGGACACACCATCAAACTGGCTGAGCAGCTTCTTTTGCCAAGGGTGACACAAACAAACAACGTGAGTAACCAGCAGTTTAAGACAAACAACAGCTCAATGTGACTGAGGCTCAGAAGGGCTTGGCAGGGATTGCGTATACCCAAAAGATAGCAGGACCTTGGCATTCTGCAGGCACGCGCGCACACACGCACACACACACACACGCACACACACGCGCACGCACACGCACGCACACACACACACACACACACACACACACGGCCAGAGCACAACCCCATTCAGAGAGAAAAGATCCTGATTGCAAAGTGTTGCCCATAGCGCTTGAAACTGATACCTGGGCATCCTGCAGTGCATTTCCACTGGGATCAGGAGAGAGCCATTCCATTGGAATCACTCAACCAGAAAGGCCATTTCTAACAATCTACTAGATCAGTGTTTCCCAACCTGTGGGTCCCCAGATGTTCCTGGACTGCAACTCCCAGAAGCCTTCATCGTTAGCTGAGCTGGCCAGGATTTCTGGGAGTTGCAGTCCAGGAACATCTGGGGACCGACAGGTTGAGAACCACTGCACTAGATGCTTTAAAATGTATTAGAAATCAATTGAATAATTATCTTGGAGGATCCTCTACACTTCCATATATTTCCAGTCTGCTAGTCAATCTGAGCCTCTCAACAGCCGGAGAAGAATCAGGCACTGTGGGTGTGGAGATGGAGGCCTCTGCCAGCTCTGGAAGGGGAGGCAGGAGGACACAGCGATTTCATTGTGCCTGGACAGGGTTCTGCTCCCCGGACTGCTTTGTGAAGGGGCGGTGAAGCAATGGCCAGGGGGCAATGTTCTGCCCGGACAACAATGGGTTGATTCTCCATAGGGTGGAGGAAAAGGGAATTGCAGAGCCTCCTTGGCTACTCTGTGCCAGCCGGCACATGAAAGGATCCTACAGCAAACCTACTTGAAAGGAAGAAAACAGATCTGCAGTGATGAGTCTCTCCCGAGGTGGTCCCTTGATTGATCCCTCTTTCTGATAGGCCTTAGCTTCTCCTCCTCTGGCATGTGTCTGTTATGTGCTGTTATGTGCTGTCACATTAAAATATGAAAGTTAGTCTTTAAGGTGCCACATGTTTGTGTCTTTTGTTTTGTTTTGTTTTGTTTTTCTTTGATTTTTGCCTGAAATTCTTGACAAGACTAACATGGCTACCCTCTCTGAGACTTTACTTATGGTGACTCTAATCATGGTTTTTGAAGGAGTGTTAATTGTTTAAGGAGGGCCATTGCCACTACCCCAGTCAGTTTCCATGCCCAGGTGGGGATTTGAAAGTAGGTATTTGGAGTCACCGCCTAGATGCCCTAAGCACCTGATTTCAGAAGCTAAGCAGGGTCGTCCCTGGTTAGTACTTGGATGGGAGACCACCAGGGAAGATCAGGTGCTGTGGGCACCTGGAGTAGGAACTGGCAAGTCACTCCAGTATTCCTGCCAAGAAAACTTCATGGACAAGGGGTCATGAAGAATTAGTCACAACTGTAATGACACAACACACACACACACACATTCTGAGTCGCTGTCCATCACTCCATCCAGTGCTCCCCAACCTTTTTGTCCCCGCGGACCGGGAAATTTTTGAAAATTTTTCTGTGGCCCGGGGGTGGGGGTGGGGAGGGGGGGGAGAATGCGAAAGGGGGGTCCGGCGGGGAGGCAAAAGGGGGGGGTGAAAGCAAAGGATGGGAGGGAAGGAGGAGGGGGAGGCACGAGAGCAGCGGCGGCGGCACTTACCGGCTTGGGGCGTCGGGCGTGCCACTCCCCCCCACACACACACGGGCGGGGTGGGGGGGGAACCCAGGGCTCCTGGGCAGGCGGGCCCCCGCCTCCTCCTCCGGCGCCGGGAGACGCGTGCGGGTCTCGCTGCTGGCGCCCTGCTTGCTCCTGCTGCCGCCGCCGCCGCCGCCGCCGTGGGCCTCCTCCTCCGCCGGGGAAAGCGAGCGGGGCGCCAGCAGCGAGACCCGCGCGCGGCTCCTGGCACCGGCGCCCCGCGCGCGGCACCCGCCCAGCCGCGCCGGGAAGCGCCCTCGCGGCACCGACGAGCCGCCGCCTCCTCCTCCTGTTCCTCCTCCTCCTCCTCCTCCTCCTCCTCCCGCCGCCGCCGCCGGAGGAGCAGCAGCAGCCCCCCCCGCAATGGCCCCCCCGCCGCCGCCGCCTCCTGCTCCTGCTCCGGTTCCTCCTCCTCCTCCTCCCGCCGCTGCCGGAGGAGCAGCAGCGAGGGCAATTGCGGAGGGGTGGTGGCGGCGGTGGCGGGACGGGGGCGATGGCGGCGGCGGCGGGAGGGGGCGATTGCGGGGGGGTGGCTGCTGCTGCTCCTCCGGCGGCGGGAGGAGGAGGAGGAGGAGGAGGAGGAACAGGAGGAGGCGGCGGCTCGTCGGTGCCGCGAGGGCGCTTCCCGGCGCGGCCGGGCGGGTGCCGCGCGCGGGGCGCCGGGGCCAGGAGCTGCGCGCGGGTCTCGCTGCTGGCGCCCCGCTCGCTTTCCCCGGCGGAGGAGGAGGCCCACGGCGGCGGCGGCGGCGGCAGCAGGAGCAAGCGGGGCGCCAGCAGCGAGACCCGCACGCGGCTCCCGGCGCCGGAGGAGGAGGCGGGGGCCCGCCTGCCCAGGAGCCCTGGGTTCCCCCCCCACCCCGCCCGTGTGTGTGGGGGGGGGGAGTGGCACGCCCGACGCCCCAAGCCGGTGAGTGCCGCCGCCGCCAACGCCGCCGCGTCCCTCCTGGCGGAGCCCAAGCGGCCGCCGCCAACGCCGCCGGGGCGCCAGCGTTTGGGGGCGGAGTCGCCGGCTGGCCGGCCTGGGTGGAGGGGAGGGGAGGGGAGGAGGGAGGCAAAGGCGGCGGCGGCGGCGGCGGCTCCTCCTGTGCTCCTCCAGCCTTCCTCCTCCACCGGCCGCCCGCGGGAGAGAAGAGGAGGAGGAGGAGGGCGGCGGAGGAAAAGGGGAGGAGCCTCCCCGGCCTCCCCAGGCGGCCCGGTGCCGACCGGTCCACGGACCGGCACCGGTCCGCGGACCGGGGGTTGGGGACCACCGCACTAGACTACCCTGGTTTTCTCCTCCCCTGGGATGCTACCTTCATCATTTGGGGGGGGGCAGGGGGTATATCATAGCATCCTCTCAACTGATGGCTAACTTGCTAATTTCACGTTTTTCTTTCCCAGATTCAACAGCTGTGAGGGGGCGATGTTGCATGTCCACAGAAAGGGCTCTGCATGCCACCTTTGACACCCATGTCATAGATTCACCAACACTGCTCTAGTGGCTTCCTTTTCCATTTAAACAAAGTACTGGCGGGCCTAAGGGAACTGCATCACCCCTCTGGATAAACTGAGGATACATTTTAGACAAAGGGCTGGGAAGATCTTTCACCCCATAGGCGGAAATGCTATGTTTTAAAAATAATCCAAAATTAGACCATTGATGGTATTGACACCTGTGTGTAATCAACAAGGTAACAGTATCACCTACATTTGAATTGTGTAACAACAGCTTTTTCTTCTTTTTAAAAATGTAACTCGTGTTAATTATTACTTTTTGCTACCTTTCATTTGGAAGGAGAATGTTTGACTTTATAAACAAATGGCACAAATCATTTAAAACTCCACTCAAAATGCCTTCAAAATAATACTACATACATATCCATTAAATGCAGCTTTAGCAAGCAAGAAGAAAAACAAAACTCATTACAGGGGAGAAAGACCTGTAGTATTGTTCCCATTTCGTGATGAAGCTCATCATTCTACCCTCCCTCTCACTCACCCCGCTCCTGCAAAATAAAAATAAAAACTAATTAGAGGAAGAAATTACAGCACATTGCTTGCAACCTATTGCTTCAAAATTCAGGTTGCCCTGTTACTGTGTCTTGCATGGTGGGGGTTACTTGATGTGAGTGAGAGGTCTGGGGCTTTCTTCAAGAACTCACACCCATTTATTGCCACAGGGCGTGAATAATGGGGCCAGCCATGCCTCGGGCCAGGCAGCTTCTTTCTTTGACATCTTTTCTCCCCAATTCAGACAGTGGCTCCAGCCAGGAAGGCAGGCAACTGCCAGGCATATCAAAGCCTTTCCTGAAGAGATAAGTAGGCAAGGCAAAAGGGAGGGGCATGAAAGGGGAGGGGAAGAGGAAGAGTTGGCCTCCTCTCCATCATCTCCCCTGTCAGGGCACTCCCACCCCCGGCCTACTTTCTTTCTTTCCTCATCCGCTGAAGGCTAGGAGCCAGGGCTCCTGGATTCCCCAAACAGCTATAGGAGAAGGAGGCTGTACCTGGGGGAACAGCCCTCCCCTCCCCCTTCTCCTCCACTTGGGTTGTCCATTCATCATGTCCTCCTTTGAGCAGGAGTTGGGGGTGTGTGAGAGGAGGAAATGACCAAGCTTCGGAAGCTGGGAAGGGCTGGGAGCCAGGACCACTGGGTTTTGTCCCCCTGTCAGAGTGACAAGTCCTTTGCTGGGCTGCTATTCAAGGCCCAGACGTGACTCAGAGCTGAGCAGCTGATGGGGGTGGGGGTGGGGGGAACAGGACACTTTTGTCTCTGCCCCAGCTCAGATAAGAGTCGTTGTGTGTGTAGATACACATACAGACACACATGCACAACCAAATCCTAGCCACTGCCCCCGCATCCTCCCACCTGAAGTGTGCAAGATAAAACCTGCTCCTACCAACAAGGAGAACGTGGCTGGGGAAAAGGATTTGGGTTTTACTTTTTTTTGGGAGGGGGGAATGGTTGGACTTCATTTCCCAGAATCCACCAGGCAGCATTGTATACTGGCCATGCCACCTCACAGATTCTGAGAGCAGGAGGGCGGAAAGGTACAGTAAGTGCCAGCTGTGTGGTAAATTCACACGTTTGGATATGTAGCCCACATATCCAAAGATGTCATACAGCACCATGACCCCTGGTAACACTAAGCAAGTAAAGGCTTTCCCTTAGCTTTCTCAGTACACTAGCTCTCTTGGAGTGGTAGGGAGGCGTGGACTTAAGATCCAGGGCATCCCTTTTTGCAGTACATGTATACATACTGTATACATCTGTTTTCACAGTACTGTATACAAATATACTGAAGACATATTTGAGTCCATTTGCTAAGGAAATGTCTGCTCCTGTGATATGCCCAGGATAAAAGTTGCTAGTATCCTATAGGGCTCTCTGTTTGGTTCCATTCAGCACAACCAGAAACACTATTTGCCTTCTGCAAAAAATACTGTAAAATAAAAATAATTTTTAAAACCACCATGAGAAGCTGTAATGCAGGTATAGTCATCCAAATGTTTTGGAGCCAAATTCTAAAAAGGTGCAGCCAGTTTGGACCTTGATAAAGGGTTATAAATGCTGTCATTAATGGCATGTAGAAGACAAAAGGTTTCCCAGCCCTGCCACTGACTGCAAAACCCTTATTTGTGGATTCCACAGGCATGCTAATATAAACAAAGGGAAGAGTGATTTAGATGACCCTGTTCATACTTTGATAGAACATGCAAACAGATTGTAGAGCTTCATCGACTAGCCCTAACCAGTGCATTTAGTGTGTAAGGAAAATTCTATATATGCCCTATTGTTGGTGCCTCCTCCACATGAGAAGGAATCCTTATTGGGGTAATAGTATTGCAACCACATCTTCAACACTAGGCAGAGAGTGAACTGAGGTCCACCAAAGTAATATCTGAGCCCACCTTGAAGTTTTTAATGAGAAAGCAGCTTTACAGTGAATCATGAAAAGATCAGCAGAGGCAGGACCAGAGGAAGGAAGGACCATCAGAGGTGGGACCAGAGGAAGGAAGGATAAAAGGGGAGCTGATGTCTGGAATGCAACTCACATCTCATGCAGTATGAATGGTGAACCTCAATTCGCAGCCCCATGTGAGCACTTATGGCGATTTCAGACACAGTAAATGCTGTGTGAATCAAACTGCAGCTTTCCAGTATATACAGACAATATATTGTGCAGCCAGGTGGCCACTTCCCCAAGACAGACAATGTACAGTGAGGTATCCACTCTGTTTTAGGATTGGCAGTGCAGAGGTGGAATCACTGAAAGACAATAGAGAATTCTGGACTCTACTGGATGAATGGGGGATATACATTTTAAATCAGCGTTTCACCACTCATGAAAAAATATCCAGGAGTGAAGAATGAGAACACCAGACCCCAAAGATGCCAATTGCTGAAAAGCAGGAGCAAGGTCAAAACATGGACTCCCATGCCCATTTCTACTCTTTATTGCTGAAAACAGTAAAAAAAATCATAATAACAGATTGTTATTACACTTGCACCTGGTCTTTTCTCTGTGTGGCTGAAGAGGCTTGTACTTTCTCCTGTGAGACAGATTGGGCTTAGAGCTAATGATTTGGGACAGCTATGATTTGGGATTACAACTATCGAGAGATTTGAACCCAGATTCAGCTACCCCACACTGCCTCTCATTTCAGAGGTGTGCGAGAGAGGATCCTCGAAGCCATGGCTACTGTGTTCACAGCCTCCATTTAGGGTAGGAAGAACAGGGCTAAGTGGAAAAGATTAGTATGTATTCTAGGTCTTCTGAGTTTCGCCTTAGCTTTGTCAGCGTTGTCCCTGCTGTTTCAGTTTGTACACAAGAGAGCATCTGAGAGCAGTGGTGTGGTGGTGGTGCCCAAGGATACCTGCTCCACAGAGTAAATACCGGTAATTACCCACCTACTGTGTTCCTTTACAGATTGATGCACAAACAGAGATGGCCCAGCCAACCTGCTGAAACAGAACACTAATATTTGCACAGCCCCATCATTCCTTCATGCTAATGTCTCTCCATTCCAACTGCTTAACAACTGGTTATCCTAGAAAATCCCAGCTAACCCTTCAAATGCCTTTCAATGACCAGCCTAACATAGCAGTAAAGCGGGAATGGCCTGCAAGCCAGGAAGTCCCTGACTGACATCTCACTTCTTCTTCAAGCGTCCTTGTAGAACTTTGCCGATCAGTAGCCTGAACTGGTTTCTATCTAAAGCTATTCTAAACAGAGCAGCTGTGTTTACTGAAGACCATTGGCTTAAGTTCTTAAGCCAGAATGTTCTTCTACACCCCAGGCCACGCTTCCCATCTAATTTTCTTTGAAGGATAACCTGCAGCAGATAGTATTTCTTATTGCACATTATGTGTCCAAAATACTGCAATTTTCTTCTCTTTATGGTATTGAGGATTTCTAGGTTTTTATTCATGTGCTGTAATACAGCCATGTTAGTGACTCTGGCTGTCCAAGGTATCTTCAAAATTCATCTGTACATCCACATTTCAAATGCTTTCAGCTTCCTGCATAATGTGTCTGTAAGGGTCCAAATTTCAACACCATAGAGAAATATGCTGAATACACAGGATCAAAGTATTCGAGTACAAAGTCTGATAGATAAGTCCCGGATTGTCAAGACTTTCCTCATTTTCTGGAAGGAATTACAGTACTAGCTTGTTCAATTCTGCAACGATTTTCACATGAAGGATCCCGGTTGTCTTTGACAAAGCATCCCAACAGCATTTATAAGATGAAACTCTCTCAATTACATCACTGCTGATCTTGAGAAGGTTCTGTGAACCATTTTGTTTTTTGCTGATAACCATCCATTTTGTCTTCTTCACGTTAAGTCACAATCCCATGGCACTGCTTTCTGCAGCAACAGAATCCAACAATCCTTGCAAATCTGACACACTTGTTGCATCTCACTCCATCTAAAAATCACTAGGTGGCCTTAAGACAAGCTGCTCTCTCCCCATTTCTGTCTTCCCACCAGATCCCTTCCCTCCTGACAGGAATGAATCGGAGAAGAACATTTATCAGGTTATTATAAAGATTAGTGTAATACAAAGCTGTTAGCACTCATGACCTCCTTTTCCACACAAACATAAAGCTGATGCTGTTAAATATTATTATGTTTTGTTATGTGCCTTTAAACTGAAACTGACCTACACCAGCCCTGATAAGGCCTTCAAGAAACTGAGGTATGTAAGGATATGTAAGTTCTACCTCCCCACACAAATTTATTCACTACAGCACACTGAGCACCAACAATTATTATGGCCATCTGGAATTCACCCTTAAGAATCTTCTTCTTTGCACTCTTTCTCATCATAAACTTATCAATGTACATCAGAGTGCAAGTTTGCCACCCCAAGAAGGCCAATTCCAGTTGAAACACAGCACAGAGAAGACAGGATGGAAAGGGAAGCACAGGATGGAGAGGACAGGTAAAAAAATGAAATGTATTCCAGTGGGGTTCAAAGGCGCAACCGTGTTGACCTATTGTAGCAACATCAAGGCATTAACACACAGCTTGCAAAAGGTCCTTTGAGTAGTTGCAGCCCAGCTCCTCAGATGTCCGTTGCCTAAACTTAATGGCTGGTCCCAAGAAGAGCAGACCCACTGAATCAGTTGCTGAAAAAAATAAACAATGCTTGCACAAATCCTACTGATTTAATGAAGCTACTCTGTCAGGGAGAACTAGCTAGATCCAGACCATAGGCTACAACAGTGGTGGCCACAGTCCTCTGTCATTTGCAATACAGGCTTTGAATTCTGGGAGTTGTGGTCCTAATCATCTGGAGGGCCAAAGTTTGACCACCACTGGGCTACAAGCTTAAAAGTTCAGGTGTGGATTCACAGTGTGCATGGCTATGGATGGGAAGCCAAGGTCACAGCAAAATTGGAGACTGCAAGTATAGGCAACAACAACTGTATTATTGACAGCTGCCACACAAGCCTCCTGGCGATAAGGTGACACAACACATGTGATAACAGCTACTTTACTAATGCCTTTGGTGACTGCAAGAGGCCTGAACAGCACCATATCTCATAGGGGCAAGAGGACCATGCTTCACTTCCATGCAGACCATGACAAACTCCAGTGGAAAAGTTCAGAGAATGAATGATGAGAAGTCTCTCTCTCTTTCTCTAAGAACCTGGAGAACTGCAGCCAGTTGGAGTAGGTTTTATTGACCGAACTGGTGAATCCTTAACAATTTAGGACTTTCATATTCGGAAGAAGCTTCAGCTCTCTGTCCCACATACTCCTCGCAGTCCTTGATGTTAAGGAAGTACAAAAAGGCCACATGAGGAACCAAGCTTCCTCAGTGGTGGCCCCTTCTCTCTGGCAAAAGCTTCCTACAGAGGTTCACCAGGCACCACCACCCTCTGCCTTTTTTTGGATGCTTGGGGAAACTGAATTATATAAAGCTGCCTTCTACCAATTGTCAATTGAAATGTTCAAATAGGTTTCAATTTGTGGATTTTCATTTAAAGACTGGCTTTGGGTAGAAACACGCTTTACTGTATTTGATTGCAACACACACACACACACACACACACACACACACACACACACACACACACACACGGTTTCAGTAGATGGACTATCTAATGAATGAGTAATGGGGAAGTACTGTATAGAAATGGAAATAAATAAATAAATAAATCTAGCATAAGTCAACTTCTATCCAAGGGAGTATGACAGCTTCAGTCCAGCATCCCTGAAACATTTTTTTCCAGACTCACATCAAGAACAAATCCTTATGCAGGAAGAAATTCATTCAGGTGGCCATTTCTTGCCTGTTGTTGTTGTTATAGACTGTGTACTGCCCTGAGTGATGTGAATGCATTGAAAGTGTGAGGCGCAAATCCTCTTAAAGGAGAAATAAAATAGGTGGTGTCATTAACCATTTGTGCTTGGTAACTGCCCTCCCGAGAAATACTTGTACAGTAAGGACAGCCCTTGCTGCCGCTTTAGGGAGAATTTGGGCAGCAGCTGTCCATCTGAGAGTTAAAAATACTCTTGCTGTCTCAAAATGCGTAATTTGATCCCCTTGAGATTGACAGCGTCATTGGTGTGTGCTTATAAATAAATAGCACTCCAACCATAGAGTACAGAGACTCTTCTAACTATAGTATTGTTTATTTTGTTAAGAAATCAAAAGACAATTCACCGGAGACATAAAAAGGTACCCTTGCCTACGTGGTGTGTATTTTGCTTTTGTGCGCAAAAGCATTGGGTGTGGCATCGACTAGGTCACTAGCCAACAGAGGCTGCATTACTGGGAGCTACGGGAGGGCACAGCCAAGTTTAGACCATGAAAACTCCAGTGGCATTTTTGACTTTTTCGACTTTTACCCACAGATTCCACACTCCCCTCCCCTCAGCCAGCCAGCCAGCTCCCAAGCCCCTGGTTTTGTATCAGTAAACTGCATTTGAAGCCCTCTCTGGTATCAGCAGATGTTTGTTGTGTGGCCTCAGCGGCCACCAACTTGAGAAACACACGTTCAGGAGCCCTTGAGAATAGCAGAAAGGTTCGCTGATTTCTTAGGATGCACTGCCAGGATATGGTCTGCTCCCCTAAAGTCGTAGACACACATTTGGTCCCTTGAATGAAGTGGAAACTGAATAAATGAAAGCCTCACGTTGTCACTCCTGATGTATCCAGGAGTGAAAAGTCAAGACTTGCACCTACCTGCAGCCACCCCCTCCAGTATTTGAAGCCTGATCACACAAGCTGTAGAGGTACCATCTGTATCAGGGGTATCTGATCAACTGCAGATTGAAATGTTTACACAAAATCTTGAATATTATCAAGGACCCCCTCTGATGCATTGAGATAGGATCTGGGGATATTTTACCACAGAAATTTTTCTTCTTAATTCAGCATTTACAGCTGATTGTTGTATATAACCAGAAGGTGAGCTAAATACTGTACGTGAATCACCACCATCACTCTCATCTTCATTTATATCCCAGGTTTCCTCCAGTGACCTGAAGATGTTTTGCTTTGCTTCCAGGTCACCCCGGTGAGTCACAGGGAGACTTGAATACTTTCCTTAAGTTTCATTCCGTATTCTGACCACCACATCGCACTGGCTCTCGTTTTACTATCGAGTGTCATAAATTTGTATGTGGCTTACCGAGTAGTGGTTTAAACATTTCACTGTGCCATAAGTGATGGGTGGGAAAGTGTTTGGATCCTATAATCTGTACATGGAAATCTGAAGGCAATGGTTTTTTAAAATATACATTGCACACATTCTCCATTGTCTGCCCCGCTTTGTCTGTATGATAGTTCAATTAATAATTCAGTTCAATTGTAGACGTATTTTGGTCATTTTGAGACATTTTGGACCACAACTCCCAGAATCCTGAGCCTAGATTGCGAATGGCAAAGCATTGGTTACAGTACCAGTAACAAATTTTAATTTTTTTCTTAGTGTTTGTCCCACTTGGTGGTAGAGTCCACTAACCAGTAACAAATTTTAATATTAACAAATAATCAAAGATGCAATGAACTTTGACCAGCCCCTTGCAACCTTTCCAGAATACCAATTCTGCATTCCAGGAAAGTGCATATGTGTCCAGTGACCCCCATCACTGTGCTTAATGAACGTATGTTAGCCTTGTAGAGTTCAAAGGAAAAATACCAAACAAAGCAAGCAGACAGGTCTTGCCTTGTAAACAAATTCTTTGCAAAGTTCATACTGTGAACATGGCCACGATAAGGAATAAATCCAGTGATTTGACTCCTTTCCATTTTAATCACCTTAAGGCTCCACAGAAACACAAGGGAGGGTCCTACTGGGTTATTTTTAACCTGCCATCCCAACGTTTTGCAGAAACTTGAATGGCAGCTTCTGTTCCTGACCAGTCCTCGGGGAGTCAAAGGAGGTTTTCAGCAAATTCGTCAGCGCCAAACGAGGAAACTTCTGGGGAGTGCGCCAAGACTTCGAGGACCTGTCATCCCACAAAAGGGCTCCTTGTGAAGCCTACAAAACTTCATGTCAATTTCATGGGCTGTCCTCCACTGTGAAATCAATTTCCCGACTTAATTCCCAAAGGCTCAAGAGGGTCAAACCACATTCAAAACTACTATGTTTTAGACAGCAAAGGAGACACCATCCTATGGCAGACCAATACTTCCTCAGATACACTGCCAGTAATGGCATCTTATAGTGGTGAGGCAAGATTACGGCCTACAGAGTTAGAAATTAATTCTCCTGCAAGATAAATTCTAAATATATCTATCCTCCACCATCACACCCTGCCAATTTGGGGCTAATTCTGGTTTTTATCCCCATGTAGAATATACCAATTGAGTCAATGGGAATTAAATTAGCAAGGATTTTACCACTCTGATTCCTTTCAGTAAGCTGGCTGGGTAGCTCATGGGTGTAGGTATCTGGTTGCAGAGTCAGAGTGTGGGAGCTGAAGCCACCCCTGTGCCTCCGGGGAGAAGAGCCTCCCGGTGTGGCCTTGGGCAAGCTGCCCGAGTCCCAGGATGCCCCTAGAAGAAGGGACTAGTCAACCACTTCTGAGTACTCTCTATCTGTAAAAACCCTGAAAAGAGTTTCCATAAGTCAGAACTCACTTGACAACACATCATCATCATCATCATCATCATCATCATCATCATCATCATCATCATCATCATCATCATCATCATCCCTTTCAACAGGCTTCACCTCACCAGGACTAACACTTTGATCCAACCCCTTCTGTCTTCTTCTCTTTGGTTATTATATAGTTTCCCTCTTTATAATTTCTTCTCCAGTGGCCTTTTCCCTGCTCCTTCTACTTCCAGGCTTCAGCAGTACCTGATGGTTCCTGCAACTGCAGTGATCAGAGTCTGAGACTTAATTGTCTTGCCAACCTTGCATGAAAAAGCAGAGGCAAGCCAAGATTTGTGGGACTGATGAGGGGAGCGGACATTCAAAACATCGGGAAGGTACCAGATTGCCTACCCTAGCAGGAAGCTGTGGGTTTAAGAGTTTGCGTTTATGGAGAATATGGATTGTGCATAATATTGGTCTAATTGATTGACCAGGGGGCAGGCAACCCTTCCACTTCTGGACGAGATACTTCTTCCTGTTCAGCCCAGAAGTCACACCTGGTTTGAAGAAAGGCATCTACAGATATCTTGGGAGACTGTCCCAGAAATAAGGAGAACAGGTTTTAGGATCATCCTTGCAAACTACAGCTGGATTTTACAAAACACTAAATGGAGTTAGCTTTTTCTTTTTATCCAAGAGCATGCATAGAGCAGAAATTCCAGAGTTACAGGTATCTGTTTGTGGAGATTTCAAAATCCAAATGTAAATAGAAAGAAGCCAATAAATATTAAAATGAAGGACCTGAAGGCTAATTTCTCACTTACAAACTGCTACTTTTCTTTCAAGGTTATAGAGGGCTTTTTCATGCGAGCTATTTTAAATGGTAGCCCTAGCCTTGTGTGTTTGTATGTGTGCACATTTGCACATCCTCAAATTATTGGAAATGGTTGTAATTGGGGGTGCTTCTGCTGCCTCAGGTATCTGCTCCTGCCCACACTACTTTGCTCTGCCTCAAACTCTGGGGTCTCTTTTGTATTTGACTAATGCCTGGTACCCTTTTCCCTAGTGCATTGGAAGAAGGCCCCTGGCCTAACAAGCAAGCTTAATTGTCATGTGATCCACACCTGTGTACATGTGTAGCCTGCACACTGTAATCAAAATTGTAAACCGCCCAGAGAGACTACTTGTAGTGGTATGGGGCGGTATATAAGCAGAACACCTCTGCTGGCCTGCAGTAGGTATCCTAACACCTAGACCAGAGTTGGCGAACCTATGGAGTGGGTGCTGAAGGTGGCACTCTGAGCCCTTTCTGTGGGCACCTGACATTGCCCTTTCACAGCCACCTGTATTCAGGTTAAATTGCTGTACTGGCACTTTGCGAAAAATTAGTGAGTTTTGAATCACATTTTGGGCACTCAGTCTCTAAAAGTTTCGCCATCACTGATCTAGATGGAGTTACAGCACATAAGTATAGAAGTGTGTTGCGGAGTTTGTATACATATTGGCCTCTGCCTCCTTGAAAACCGACACGCATTTCTCAAAATGAGCTTTTGTGTCACTTTGCTTCATGTTGCAGGAACAGAAAAGAAACTCAGAATATCCTCAGCCCAAATCCTCAAGGTTAATTTCTCACAGCAAACCCACCCAAAAGGACATTTCAATCCTTGCACTTTGCAGATGGTTTGTCTGCCCCCCTACTTGTCCCCTATCCTTTCCCTTTACATCCCACCCCTACCCCCACCCAGACCCCCACCCCTGGATCAGGTGCCATTGGGTAGAATTCAAGCATTGAAAAAGATTTGGAAAACAAATGCCCTTTGACTTACAAATACAGATACAACTGTTTCTTAGTGAGGACAAGGATATCCAGCAAAGGGTAGAAGGTCCACAGAATTAAGTCATTCCTTGTATATGTCTGTGGTCATCAACATCTGAATGGCTCAGCCATGGCTCTTAACAGTTTCAAGGAGGTGAAAGATTGTCAAGATAGCCACATTTAAAGGTCTCCTTTTGTATGAAAATTGACTCAGGAAGGGGAGTGGCTGTCAGCATTAAACCATCTCTACACAAACAACATTTTTGTTGGAAAAGGGTAAAGGAAATGCCACTGCTTCTGTTTGAGACTGAATCATTCAAAAACCTCAGTCTTCGCTCATTACAAAATGCACAGGTAGCATGCTGACCGCAAGTCCAAATCCATATTGTCCCTGTCGCAGATTATTGTCCTAATTTCTTATACTAAAATGCCATCCAATTACTTGGAATTTATGACAATCCTAACAGGATTTCTAACAAGTGTGTTAGATGTTCAGTGGGAGGATACCCAGTGTGGTCCGCTGGATAAAGTAATGGAACAGGACTCAAGAAAACCTGGGTTCAAATCCCATTTAGCCATGGAAACTCATGGGTAGGCATGGGAGTGGAATGTGTCACTTACCTTGAAAGTCCTACCAGGGTTGCCAGTTCTGACTTGATAGCACAAAAACACTGAGATGCCCAATGAGAGGTTTGACATTTCCGCAAATTTCCATAGTCAAACAAGAGTTTAAACCCATGTCTCTTGAGTCCTGGCCCAAACACTTTATCTGCAATACCACAGTGGGTCTCAATTCTTAACAGGCCAACCAAAACACAAAAAGTGTTTTCAAGCTTTTAAGATCTTCAGATCTTTCCACCAGGCAAGACATTAGAAAAAGCAGGAAAGGTAGTACAGGAGAGGAGAGGCAAACCTTAAACTGATCGTAAAGTTGTGGGGTGCTTTTAGACTGCATCTTTATCATACCCTTCAGTAATGGTTGCAAGCAATGTAGGTGTCATTGCCTTCCACATGTCACCCAATCACATTTTTTTCCTTTGTATGCCATCTTCAATTTCTCCTTGCCAATGATTACAGAAGAAAGGGCCACCTTGGCATTGCTCCCCTGCTTGTCAAAGCAAAACAAGTTGAGGAGCCATGTAGCCATCACAAAAACCAAAATACAAAAGTGGAGCAGGTGATACTTTTAAGCTATTAGAAAATTCACAAAAATGTTGCTAATATTTTGAGGGCGAGCCCTCCTTCCTCAGAGTAGTACCAATAGGTTATAACATGGCAAAAACTGGATTTGCCAGGAGTTATTTCTTAGATGTAAGGTACTTGACAAGATGGGGGGGGGGGAAGCCAGGCAGTTTTTTTAGTTGAGAGATCTGCTTGTGAGAGCTGTCCTCCACAGAAAGCCTTGCTCTGGCTCAGAGACTGATATCTGCTTCTCACCAAGCCCAAGATGTCCCATTCCCTCCCTTAGGATCAAACTCCTCAACTTCATCCCTGCTGGTTTGTACTCCTTTTTGGTTTATTGCTGTTTGATGACCCATGACATGTTGTCTTCGCCTTTCATTGTTGTAGGTGTGAAACCAGCATATATTGCTGAAAAGTGTCCTATAATTTTTAATTTTTATATAAAAAAAATACAAAACCAAAGAACCTGACTCACAGCATCGTGCAATGATGAACCTAGTTTATCCGTTTTCCCCAAGATAACATTAATTGCTGTCACTGGATTGCCCCATTCAAGCAGGAAAACAAAACACCTTCAACCCAGAGCTGTTTGGGAAAACACTGCCTCTCCATTAGCAGACTACGATTTGCCCATTTTCATTCCCAGTGGTTTAGCGAGAAGCTGAAAGGGGGTTGCTGAAAGGCTTGTGTGTCCAGTAGCTCAGGCTGTCATAGATTATCAGAAGAAAAGCTCCACAGCCCTTCAGCCACGGCTAGCAAAGGCATGTGTGGTATACGGCGGATGTATCTATGGTATGTTGTACTGATACGGGCTGCCTGTGTGGGGGGAAGGGGGTGGATAAATTTTCCCCGGAGTGTATGTATGTAGGGGGGCAGGGGCTACAGTTGCTAAAGAAGGCCATCCATCCTTTTCAGGCATGGATGAGGGCAAGGATTCATGGCAGAAGAGAGGACGGGTAAACAGGAAACGTACAAAACTCCTGGGTTTGAAAGTTTCCACTGTAATTCTAATTAGATCAGTGGCATTGCACAGCCTCTCCCCGCACTCCTGACATCCTTTGGGAAAACTTGATGCACGGGCTTTGTTAAATGCTCACAGTCTAACTGACAGCCCTGCCTGGCAATGGAGCCTAGGCTCTCCTCTCGCCTAGGCCAGCTTTGCGTGTGCACGCGAGTTGGCCTGTACAGTATTTATTTATTTATGGGTTACTTCTTAGGAGGGTGCATACCCTTGCCTGCTCATAAAATGTCTCAGTATGGCTTACAATACTTTTCAAATGGGGATAAACCAGTTGACAGGTACTAGAGAAGGGGCAAAGTTACAGACCCTGGAAATATTTCTTCTTGGGTTACAATTCCCAGGACTTCCTGGCCAGCATGGTTAGAACTCCCCTGGCCAACGTAATCTGCCCAGCACAGTCCGGAGAATTTGAAATGTTACAATCTTTTAAAAAAGCAATGTTTTCTAACTCTGCAAAAAATGTCCCATGTTACCCCAGAGCACAGATGTTCCAGCTGCTACTCAGCTTCTGCTTTGAAACAAGGCTTCCATTGTCTGTTTGGCCAGCTAGATTTATAAGATCGGAGGGGAACCATCCAATTGTTCGGTTGTGTGTGGGTGTGGGTGTGGGTGTGTGCGGGTGTTCTGTGCCATCGAGTCAGAACCAACTTACAGCAACCCTCCGAGGGATTTCAAGGTCACTGAGACATTTAAGGAGTTCTTTTACCTGCTCCCCTCCACCATGGAGCTTCCATGGCCAAGTGGTCATTTGAACCCTGCTGTCCAGAGTCCTAGCCTGCCATACTATCCAGCACTACACCACACTGGGAATCTCCTTTCATGTGCAACTCCCCCCCCCACACACACACAATACTGCCCCACAATTTTGTTCAACTACTTTGATTGCAAAAATAAATCAAAAACTTTGCCAATGGTCATGAGAATAGTCTCGGATCTGAAGAAGGCATCCGATTCTTCAGGCCTCTGACCACTCGGCCCTGTGCATGTGCTGTTGGACTCGTGAGCTTCCTCCTTTCCTTAGCAGTGCCCGTTTCCTCCTTCTAGATTCTGTAAGTCGTTTCTGTCTTTTAAGGGTATGAAGGAAACACTCCAGTTGGCAGGTTAGGCAGAGGTCGCAATTTTCAACTTGGAGCGGTGTTCGAATTCCTATTCGGCAATGCCCATGGTATTGTTGTAAACACAGCCAAGTCCAACCAGACACAACACCTTTGCACTGGTGGAAGGAAAGGCGGGGTACCCAGATGTCATGAAAATCAATAAATGCAAGGAAAGTGACATCTTTACAAGATGGGAGGGTAGAGAGTCAATAGAGGCAGGGCTTCTTCTTATGTGCCTGACTTGGTTGGTGCTCCTTTTCTTGTCCTGACTGGCTGGTAAGCAGAGCACAACATGAGATTTCTGGACCCCTCCATCCATCTTTCTTTTCTTTCTCCCTCCCTCCCTCCCTCCCTCCCTCCCTCCCACAGGAAGGTGGCAGTCACCTCCCACTTCTCCCCATGGGCAGACCCATTCCCACAGTCTTCAGCTGAGCAGCTACCGAAGGCAAGGGATGGGTGGGTGGCAAAAGGGGCAGGAGCTTTGGAGTTGCAGGCCGCCCTGGGGTCCCGACCCAGAGCCTCTGCCAATTAAATGGCTGTCATGGCTACACAATGGGGAGCCTTTATGTCCCTGCACAGAAAAGGCGTTGAGCTGGCTTCCATTCCTCTGTGGCAGCCCCATGGGGGGGGGGCTTTCTTATAATGCTTGCTTGTCCGAGCAGCTACCAGGGAGAAACAAAAGGGCTACACAGAGACTGAAAGCAGCAGCACCATGTTCAGAGATTAAGATGAAGAAGAAAAGGGAGAGAAGAAATGATGTTCCCAGCAGGGAAGGCCGCTCCTTCTTCACTTATAGCTGCTGAGACGGTGGGGAAAAAAAGGGAAAAGCAAACAGACAAGGACAGGCGCAGCTGTGTCTCTGGTGACAGAACCCTTCACCAGCAGAATTGCTTATTGGTGCAGGAAATTTGGCCTCTTGAGGGCCTCTGCTTTCAAGTAACTACCCGATGCTAGCCTTTGAAATTTGTAGGTTGAAAGCAATCTTTGCCGCGATCCTGGCAATTTGCAGAAGGATTGTCCACATAAGCAAAAACAAGCCTGCATGCAAATGTGCAGCCATTGATACAGGAACCCAGTGCAGGTTCTCGTGATTCTGTGGACCGCTCGACTTGGTCCAGGTGCATAACACCCCTGCCAGCAAAAGTAGCACTGCCACCTGTTTATATGACATCCAGGTTTGATCTGTATCAGCGAATCATGCTTTGTACCTACAGGTCCCTTAAACATTTCCTTGGTTCCAAGTGGCCCTTGGCAATTCCAGGAGAAAAACACACCAGTTCTACGCAACATTTATGCATTCCTTTGCTGAGAGCTGGTATTTGCCACGTGAAACCAAGCGCTACACCATCCACATTCCTGCACTCCCCGGCAACACACATACACAATCCTTGCCTCTGGCGACAGGGCTGCTGCTGCTACAGCTCCCTTTCCATTTTTGGGTTTGCTGGGCAGCTTTTTATCTCTCTCCTTCTGGGAAGTGTCCTTGTCTTTTGTCTCCTCAGCCACCCCTCTCCCAGCCAGCAGCCACCACCCTTATTTTCTCCTCCCCCTCCCCCCCCTCCTTGTGAAATCAAAAGGTGAGGCAGAAAATGACTCAGATCACAACATGACTGCTGTCAGGCTTGGCTAAGCCATGACTAAGAAGTCGGCCGAAAAGGGGGCAAAAGAACTGTTGAGGAGGTGGACGAAGGGGGGGAGGGGATCCGTTAATGAAAATTAGCAAAAAAGTACTATTTCCTTTGATTTCTTCCTGCAACTATGTTCCTAGAAAAAGGAGCTGTTCAACCATGAAGGTTCAGAACCACCATTCAGAGGTAGCATGGAGGGTGTGAAGAGCTATGTTCAATGTGTTCCTTCTTTTTATGCCCCCCATGTGATCATTCCTCATTTTATGTCCATTTATAAGGATGTGTTGAGAGAGAAGCAGCCACAACACATTCTTTCTTAAAAGACATGGCTTTGTTAGCAATGTGAACTTCAATAGGCATCTCAGCAGGCCTTTGAACCTCACTGCAAAGCTCATATCTCCCACAGAAAACTCTTTCCCTTCTTTCTTTCCCCATTAACGCCACTCTCACGGAATCCCCAGAATTCCCCATTTTGTAAATAAAATAAATAAATAGATTGCATCTCTGCCCTCAACCAGCATTTGGCTTAGACAAAATGAATCTCTCCTCCTGACGGACTGGACAGGAATAAGGCAAAAAGTGGCAAGACTGTCAAGCTTGACATTTTTGGTATCATAAATAATGGTGATTCATCATTTTCTCAAGTTGTGTCCTATGAGCAGGTTGAAATGGATTTGCCCTCTCCTTTTCTGAAGGTTTTAAAGCAGAGGTGGGATGGCTGCCTGTCCGAGAGGCTTTAGCTATGGCCTTCCTTCATCTGCAACAGATTGGACTGGATGACCCTAGGGTAGTGATGGCAAACCTTTGGCACTCCAGATCTTTTGGACCACAATTCCCAGAATTCCAACCCTAGATTGCCAGTGACAAAGGACTATGGGAGTTGGGCTACAAAACATCTGGAGTGTCGAAGGTTCGCCACCACTGCCCTAGGGGTAGTTTCCAGTTCTGCACTTCCATGACGCTCCCTCACATTCAGTTCTGCCAAGTTCTTCCTTTAAGATACTGGAATTGTTGATGGGGCCAGTGCAAACCAATTCCTTCTCTCTCTTCGGAGTCTACATATAGCCTTTACTAAAATCATACAAGTCCTGTACATCAAAGACTAGAACTGTTCCAGCCTCTAACAGAAAGAACCAAGAAGGGCCCCTCTTTCCCTCTGCTGGATATGCACGCATAGAACTTCAACAGTTCTGATGGAAAGAACAAAAAGCGTAAATCAGGCATGTCCAAACTTCAGTCCTCCAGATGTTTTGGACCACAACTCCCACAGTCCTTTGTCATTGGAAATCTAAGCTTAGAATTCTGGGAGTTGTGGTCCAAAACATCAGGAGGGCTGAAGTTTAGACATGCCTGGGGTAAATGAAAGAAAACATGAATCTTCCAAAAGAGCTATGGCAGTCCTGTGACAATTGGGAAAGGCACAGGGGAGTCCAGAGATAGTGTGGTGTGCATGCATCCCTCCAAAGGGATCTGCGACCTTACTCTGCATCCTTCTCATTATAATCTCACTCTTGCCATTCTAAAACAGCTATGAAGAGAGCCTGAAACAAGTTTAAACTTAAGTTGTATTTTTATAATGTGGCAGTAAAGAATAAAACTACTTTTAATCTGTGTTCAGTATACAATTACCTGTCAATGTTTTCCTCTTCCCTCCCCAGTCCTTTTCTTCTTGTGTTATTTCCATCTAATTGCAGAGCTATGAGGAAGGGTGCTTTATTTTTTTGCCCATTTTTGAACAGGGCTTAGAAAATGTTGATGCCATTACCTGTAAACCGTAGTAAGGATAAACAATATTTGTTGTTCTAGTACACCACACATCTGTTAGTCAATCTGACTGCATAGCTCAAGAATAATTCAAGTTTAAAAAAAAAACAATCTAAGGAGGAAGTTGGCATCACAAAATTGTAGAACATGGCCCGTGATTTACTAAATCCCAGGAACTTCCTATCTGAAAAGCTAGAGCTCAGGTTTCTATAATCCATCAACTGCCAATTCTGTTCTCATACCTGGCACTTGGCCATTTCCAGCTCCCATAGAACCCTCTCAGTTCCATCCACCCCTTCTGTTCCTGGTGCCAACTGGGGCCTGTGCCATCATGACATCAGACAGAGCAGAGACAATCACCACCAACCTTATCTACATAGGGAATACACATGACACAGTTGCTGTGTGTGCAGAATTCGTGGTAGTAGGGAGAACCAGGGCACCAGCCAGGTACATGAGAGGGGTACATGAAAGGGTTGCCATGTCGGTAACTTTTTTTTTGTCCTATGCATACTATTAACAGAGCTCATCACCAGTCAATTAAATTTTTAATATTTTTCAATTGTTCATATTCAGGTTTTGAAGTCTGTACATTTTTCTAGCGGCTTTAATTGCTTGCTTACCTGGGAGCCTCAAATGTCTCATCCCAACGCAGCAGGAATAATAAACATCCAAAAATTTGAACAGTTGAAATGTGCTACTTAAATGCAGAGAGGAGGGAAGTAAAAGTAGTAGTGGGGGTTATGGCATTAGCAGCTGCTGCAAATTCTGTGGTCTTTCAGGCAGAACTTGAAGCTGCATTTAGACATATCTTGAGATCTATTGCCAATTTTATTTCTGTTCTTCAGGACTCTGGGATGGGGAAGCCAGAAATGGCATCTATACAAATGCATAATGGCCAGGATCCTGTTGCTTACCTATGCTGGCACAACTGAATGGCATATATTGCAGTGGTGGTGAATTGCTGCTAGTTCAAGGTCTACCACTTGTTTTTCTCATCACACGCCAGTCACCATGTAGCATGTAAGTGGTTCCTTAATTAGTGGCAATTATCCATTGTAATTTATGCCATTGCCCTAATGCCAGCCTATGTAAGCAACAGGATTCTGCTCCACAAAAAAGGTCATTTTGGGGAATGTTAAAACACAGCATTCAAGCAATCACTTTGGATCTTCCTATGGATTTCCCAAGCATGTTCTGCAATATGTAGGGACAATATTTGGAAACAGAGATCACCTACACATAGGTTCCAGATGACATATTCACTACAGTACAATTGTCATGGGACTTCCGCCCATTCACAAAATGCTAAAGCATTAGCTACACTGCTACATGAAAGCATAGGCTCTTGCACAAGCTGAAATCCTGTTCCTTTGTTATACATGTGGAAAGCAAACTGTAACATTCAGTCTCTTCTACCTAGCAATTAATACGTCCCTGCTAAGATTCCCCCATCATGTACCAGTGCACACTTGCAAGAATCCCAACAGCGACTCATTAATTGCCAGCTAGAAGTGGCTGTCAGAAAGATGTACCTGGTGGAAATGTTTACATTTGTTTCATTTCATTTGGCCTCTCTTTCATTTTATTTTCCCTCCATGCAACTCTCCCTTTGCTAACTACAGAAAGAATGTGACTCTCTTAGGTCCTTTCAGTTCCCTTAGGTCCTCCTTCCGTTCAGAGGAGAAAAAGTGGCAAGGCTGCCTGGGCAAGAGGACCTCACTGCAGCAGCAGCAGAAGAAGGTGTGGGGAGGGGGGGAGGAAGAGAAAGAACACTGGGCTGGCAGAGAAAGGAGGTGAGGTGTGTGGCAGCACTGGCAGGCCAGCTGGGCCAGCTGGGCAAGGGGGCAAGGCATGTGGCAGTGGGAAGGGAAGGAAACACGGGCAGGACTGACTAGGCAAGAAGGAGAGGCACATGCAAGAAACTTCTGGGCAAGGAGGTACAAAGTAGTGGGTAGGCAAGTTGAGAGAGAATGAGAGAGAGAGAGAGAGAGAGAGAGAGAGAGCAAGGCAGGTCGGCTGTTGGAATACCAGGGTGAAGTGAATTAACATACAAATGGGAGACTCTCTTCTGTGCTGTTTTTCCACCATGCCTAGTGACCATTTCCTTAAGCAAGCATAACAAAGCAACAGGACTTGAGCCAGCATTTGTAAGCTATCAGTAGGCACTTTATCTCCATCTCTCTCTCTGTGTGTATATATGTCTGTGTGCATATAATGGAACAAAGTGAACTGGCCTAATGTTGCCATTCCCCAACTTGGTACCATTTCGGCATCTTAGTCCTCCCATCACTTTCAACCAACAGAGTGTCACAGTGAAGAAAGCTGCCTTTCTCTATCACTATTTTAAACTTATTTGCAAACTATATTTCTTTCCCCTCCCCCCAACCCCAAAACTTTCATTGTCAGTTCCCAGCTCTTTTAAAGGTATTGCTCCTACACTTTTTACCAGAAGAAAGAAAGAAAGAAAGAAAGAAAGAAAGACACCAACTCTACTGGTACTGCATGTGGATGCTTTGATCACCAAGATGTCTGCATATATCCCATAACAGAGGAGCCCTCAACGTTTCAGAGGGACTTTGATAAAGACTCTTTGGGAGAAAAGAGTATGTGTCACAGAGGAAGTGCAAGCTCCCTACTATAAAGGGGGCAGTTTAAATCAGGCCAAATTAATGACAGATGGAAGAGACCTGGGTTCGAATCCCCACTGCAGCCATAAAGCTAACTGAATAATGAGTGCTTAGATATAAACTTCCAGTCTCCCTTTATGTCTGTCTCTAGTTTCGTGTTGGGTTGAGAAAAGGGCTACACCATCCCAACTACCTGAAATAAATAGCAGAATATCAGGTATAATAGTAGCATAGGTTCTGTCATCCACTAAGCCTGTTACAAATGCATCAAGGCGGTGTTGGCTACAAAATGGTTTCAGGAAGAACTTCATTTGCACCTTCATTCCTGCGTCCTTACTCTGAATGGGTTTCCTCTGTCAAGAGGAGGCGTAAGAATGCAGAAGAAGGCAGACTCTGAAAGGCATTTTTACTGGGGGGGGGGAGTCAATGCTGAAACAGCTAAAATTAGCACAGGCAGCTGCCCTTGAGGGCACAGGTGCTGCTGGTGTAGTCCTGCTCACCCTCTACCCCCCTACCACCACACACACACTTCCTCCTCTCCCCTCTTCACAAGGATAGAGGGAAGGGGCAAGTATGCTGATCCCCCAGGGTTCCCACACCCATCAGGAGCAAGGGTAATTTCAGCTGAGGGGAAAGCTACACGCACACATACAGTATTTATTTATTTATTTATTTATTTATTTATTTATTTATTTACCACCGTCCGAATTTCCTCAAACAGAAACTCTGGGCAGTTTACAATAATAAATTATAAAACAGCACCCCAAAACATAATAAGATAAATTGTCTGAGTCCACCTCCTTCAGGAATTTGACTGAATAAGCTGAGACTGAGATATGTATGAGGTATTGTTCTATTCAATTCTTTTGTACACCTATGCTGTGAACTGTCCAGAGAGTGCTCTGCACTGTGGAGTGGTATATCAGCTGAAATAATAGATGAATACGAATATTTACTGAGAAGTAAGGACCACCTAATTAAATGAGGTTTGCTCTTAAGTGAGTAAGTAGAGGATTCTATTTTAAAAAAAATCTCTTTTGGTCTAATAAGTAGACCTACATTTAATAAAAGTACACTGGCTGAGCACCTAATTAAAAGGGAGTGCAAAACTCCTCATACCAAATCATAGAGTTCAGAAGATACCAATCCCTTGGCCTATTCAGTGCCCTATTTCTGGGTTCAACCCTTGCCCTCAAACCTATCATTCTGTCCCACAGCAGCTCATCAGTTACTTGGACCTTCCCAGTATCTGTCCGTCACTCCTACTGGAGCCGGTCCTGCCATTAAACAATAAAGCCGAGTCACTTCAGGTAATAGAAAGAGATCAATAGCACAACAGAACTGTGAGTGCCACGTGGCATGGCTTGCCTTGCATCCTTTGAGCTTTCCTCAGGTACAACAGAGCAAAAATGTGAACTGTGTGGTCCCTCAGATTTCTGTCACACTGTGGCTGGCTTCATGCTCCCATTGTCGAACACTGGCTCAGCGAGTGATGGGGTGGCTCACTCCTTCAGCAGAAGACATGGCATCACCAGCTCCAGAGTCCAACTCAACAGCCAGTCCAGTCAGCTTCTAGGCTGAACAATGGGAGTAGGAGCCCCACCTTGTTGTGAGCCTCAAGCAGCAAAACGTTCCGGGTCAGCCTTGACTCCCAACTCCAGGATCAGGTTGTGATTCAGTCAGTGATTCAGTTCTCAGTTTGAAAAGAAGCTGTATGTCACAAGCCATCTAGCACAAGAAGTGGACAAAGGCAGGCAGCCGCCATGGTGCTTCTTGACTCCTCATTTGAAGACTGACCTCTTCCTCCATTTTGTTTTGCTGTCCGTTTGAGTCACTATTGTGATTGGGGCAGTTTTACTTTCCTTCCCACCTACACACCTGGTTTTTCTCTTGTAGTTGTTTACTTGGTGAGCACACTAGGTGTGTTGCGAAAGGTCCCACCCAAGCCAGAAGTGATTCAGAGGGGAGGAGCCATCCAGCTCAGCCTTGGCCATCCAAATATTGTCAGCAGGAGGGTTGCCCAGATGGAGAGATTAGGGCCTACACAAATGGTTGCACCACACAGATCTAGCTCCCTGCTCAGTTTGTGAAAATCAGGAGAGGAGGGAGAAGTGCTCTGGGAAAGAGCCAGTGCTTCGGAGAAGGAATGATTTGCATATGCATTTATTTATTAAAAGAACGCCGACCAGGGGACCCAAAATGCTGTACAATACAGTAGATAAAAACAGTCTGTGAAAACTAGCTAAAGACCATTCTAAGAGCCAGTTTTAAAGATATATAACATTCCAATACAGTCTGTTAAATGCTATTCCAAATGCCAGATTTAAAACCTAGAATCACATTTTCCAGGAAATGGAAAAATAACTTTTGGGACACATAGAAAGAAGGGATTTTTCAGTGCTCTGAAATTTCCAGTGCCGGGTCTCAGCTTGCCAGGATATTGGAAGCAAAGAATCAATGTCTTTTTGTTAGCATCTCCACCCAAAGCCAAATAATCTCCTGTCATGAGCCGCTAGTAGGGCTAGGGGTCTGTATTCTACCTAACATATTAACCTGTAGGACTAATCCAACAGTCCCTGTAAGAGGCACCTAGCGTTACTATGAGTATTTACAAGCAATTCCCTGAAACCACATTTCTTTATTTTAAATTCTCTCTTTCCTCCTACAAACTCAAAGTGGTACATACAGCTCCCTCTACCACCACCCCCTTCATTTTATCCTGAAGACAACCCTGTGAGGTATGTGAAGCTGAGGGGTGACAACTGTTCCAAGGTCACCTTGAGAACCTGTTGGCCAAATGGTATATTTGAACCCGGATAACCCCTGTTCTAACCCAACACTTTATCATCTTTCCACCCACACTGGCTTTCTAGCTATGGCATGTTGTATTCTGGCTATCTTTGGGTCTGGTGCATGGACTCAACTTTGAGAAAGGCAGATTGCTAAAGGACCTTTGTGTTGTCCAACACAAGTGTGTATTGAGAATTTCAGAACAGGAAAGGGGTGAACAGCCTGTGCGAAGTGGTTCTGAATATGCACTCTGGCCTAAGAACACACAAATTGCCTTGCCACTTCAAAACTATGCCCAGCCTTCTCGTGGATGGCAAGATATGGTCATCCGCCCAGGGCCACATCTAGGGGAGTGAGTGGGCCATGTCCCCTGAGCACTGTGCTGGGGAGGAGGGATGCCAAAATGCCAAAATAGTATTTGTACTATTGCTACTTTGTACTGCTCTGCGCCCTACACCCGCTGGGGGAATGCACAGAATCCATATTTGCCCCAAGTGACACAGGCCCTAGTTACAGGCCTGCATCCACCAAGAACGGCCAGGTTTTAACAACTTACTGTGTCACTGTCTACCCATGCTAGATACTTGAGCAGGCACGAGCCTGCAGCAGCAGGAGTGGCGATGATGCACATAATCTCTGAGCATGCACAAAGTGCCCCCGTCCGCCCCACCCTCCACCCCAAACCTCCTTACAACCTGTTGTCAGATCTAGCACCAAAAATTGCTTTTAGGGCCACAGCCGGTAATCTGAGATTAGAATTAATCAATTGCTGATTCCCTACCGTATCTCAAATAAAAGTATACACAGTGCTTGCTAATTCCCTCCCTTTCTCAGCCAACATGTCTCATTGTCTGCATTAAACAGTGCACAAGAGGCAGAAGAGGCCTGGTGCTTTTTTAACTTGTTCAACAAGAAGGGACATTCCTACAACAAAGGGCCTTTTAATCTCTGAGCAGGAGGCAGGGTCTGAATCCGCGATGAAGGGACACATTCCAGTCAGAAATAAATATGTGAGAGAAATGAGTCCCTTTGTTAACTCACTGCCTCTCACTCATCTCAGACCCACAGATGTTTGTCCCCCTCACAAGGCAAGTGTCCCTCCTCCCAGCTTTAGCTTAGAGGCTGGAAAATAAAAGTACTTTGGTGTATGAGAGATTCTAGGATGTGTTGTCTAAAAAACAGCTGCTTTGAGTGCTGTGACACACAAACACACACCATCAAAGCTACACACTTGCTGCTTCTCTTTCACACAGATTCACAGACAGTTGTGCAGAAGAAGAAACCTAGCCTGAAGTTAACTGGGTTGCTTGGGAACACCTTGGACTTGCCTGCACCCATTAGTGCCTCGTTGCCTGATCTCCCTCACAGGACTCCCTGTAAAAAAATAATCTTCCCTAAATTAACCTGCAATCTTGAAAACAAAGCAGAATATAAATGCAGTACAACGAATAATAAATAATGGATTTGATGTGGCTCAGAGAAATTTCCTCCTCTTCCCCTGTGACATGAGTTGAGACTCATTTGCTCATCATGCTAAACTGGAGATGGCCGTTTTACAAGCACTCTTATGTAAAGGCTCTCCTTTGCTCTGGATCTCTAAATGCCATTATGGATCAATCTGCTAGCAACTATTCTGTGGCTCACGCAGCACAGAGGCAGCATAGGTCTGGAAGGATAATACTCTTATTTATTTTTTATTTTATTTATTGGATTTATTGGAGCGAGGTCACTCTTGTCCTTACAACCCCACAAATGCAATAATTGTCTCTAGTCTAGAAAACATGTTTGGTCTTCCTCGTCTTCTGCTGTCTTCAACTTTTCCCAGCTAATTTACTTTTCTATTAAGCCTTGTTCTTCTTATGATGTTCCCAAAATATAACAGCCTTAATTTTTACTTATAGAGCAAGCTCAGGATTGAGTTGATCTAAAACCCACTGATAGGATATCTACTTAATCCTTTAAGCTAGAAAGTAATCCTGTCAAACTTTGAAATTTGGCATGTATAGAGTGTTGAAATAATTAAGGTTGGATATAGAAAAAGTACCCCTGAAAATGAAAGAGCTTTTAAATTGAGGCTTGAACAAGAGTTTGCTACAGTCATTGCAAAACAATTAGCCAGTTGTTCAGCCAAACAAGGTCACTGCACCTTGACATTCCCAACAGTTAAAGATGTTTTCAAATGATTAGCAAAGCATAAACAAAGAATGCAGTTCTTATGACTTGTGCTATCTGTGACTATACTATTCTGTTGTTGTTTTTGTTGTTGTTGGGTGTTTTTTTTTTTTGAGGACTCTGCCTCCCAGGACAATGGTGTATCAAATGCTTTAATTCTTCCAGGCTTTTTAAACAAATTTAATCAAAACAATGATATTATCATAGGGGCAACTTTCCAGATTCTGAGTTACAGGCATGTGGAGTTACAGAAAGTGCAACAGTAGAATTTCTTTACTTTTTTTCTTGTTGCATTAAGCCCTTGGAACTCTAAGCACTGCAGAAGGGATTGTTTATAGTTGGAAAGAAAAGGCAAACAAGTGAAAGAACTATAAATATAGGAAGATAAGATACACATCCACAAATTCAATTCATCATTGCATGCCATGCCACACACACTAGATGCCAGCAACACAGATACTGGACACCAGACATCAAAGAGCAGGAGGCATGTAGCAGCACAAAAGCAGGCTTCATTTCAAGAAGCAAGCATTACTGTACAAGCATCATGGATTTTTCTCCATACATTCAAACTGGCTTAATTTTTCATGTGTGGTCAATAATATACTCAAAAGGTAAGGATTACTTAAGAGTTACAAGGCTTTTTACTTTTAAATAAGTGTTTTAGAGATGTATTTGCTGTCTTCTGCTTTTCAGTGTGGTCTTTTATGTGATAAATGTGTACATTTTTAGAATGTAACTAATATAACTAAAACATTCTTTTTTGTATTCTTATTGTACTTTTGTACTTGCTTCTATATTTTAGGTTGAATTCTGATTTAATTATTGGCTTGTAACTTTACTTTTCATATATTTAAGTATTTTTGCCTGTAGTTTTCCATAGCTGTAAGACTTTGGGATGTTTGCAACCTTTGAAGTGTTTTTTGTGCTTATAAAACATGGAAGCAAAGCAGAAAATAAAGCTTGTAAAATTATACAAGATTGTGTTGCCTGAAATTACTGTAACAATTAAAAGATGTAAACCTTGATATTCAGATGCATTTTGTTATGACTGGAAAAGGTTATCTGATTTCATTCGGGGTTTAAACTCCTAATAGGGATAAATGCCTGCTATGACAAACACAGGCTGCTGATTTTTCCCTAGAGTTTTACAAAGTTCTGTAGAATTCTTAGGGCATCAGAATCCCTGAGTGGACAATCCTGCACCATCATTTTCCAACTGTGTACCATGCACATAAGCTGAAGTACAATCTCCATCACCCCTCACCAACACAAGTGACTGGATATCTGGAGATGATGGAAGATGTAGTCTAGTGCCAGCTTTTTTGAGTAGGCTTTTCTACCCAGCTGTTCAATTTCCAGAAAGGAGAAGCTCTAGAAGAAGTGAAGAAAGAGACCATGGTGTGGCTTGGTACACAGAGAAACTGATAAGAGGGGGGAAAGAAGGATGAGTATCACTCATCTTATGTTGCTGAAGAAATGACATGATGATACAGGTGAAATCGATTTCCTCTTATCACTTGTAGCCTTCAGGTAAGGATAGGCTGCCCTTGCAGAAGCTATACTTTAACCTAATTATGGTATCAGTGTTTGTCCAAATGTAAAATTGAATGGGATTCCTGGGCCAAGATTGCACCAAGTAATTGCACTCATTGTTTTATCATCTTAAGCAATGTGTTCTCATGTCATGTCAAGCTGAACTCCAGATTTGGTATTGGATCCCATACCTCCCCCACACACATGGGAGCTAGCCCTAACCTTCTGAAGAGCTCTGATTTCCTCCCTGCAGATAGACCCTCCATCGACACCGATCATGCTGTGGCCAATGTCTCACCCTACCCTTCTGCTGGTGGCCCTCTTTATGTTTTGCTAGACTGGTCCTCAGAAGGCAGATACAGTTTGCACCAGGGCTGTGCTCAGACTTTGGCCAGCTGAGAAATGCTTCTAGGAACTTTACACTCGGTTGACATAGTCTTCAAGAGCCCAGAGTCAACTCTATGTCATGAGTGGGTAGAGGGGGACCTCGTGGAAGTCTTCTCCTTCCCCTTTAAACATCCAAAAGTCCACTGCTATCTGGAATGTGTCAGGGGCTGTTGTGCTTACTGCGTGGCAGCTGGGGGGTTGGGGAATAAAGTGACATCATCATCATGTGCCATCAAGGGAATTCTGATATGGTTAAAAACTTTTAAAGGCATTCCAGGTGGAAAGCAGTCAGGAGTGATTTACCATTCCTTTCTTCAGGGGCCACCCTGGAACTGTGCAACTTCTCAAGGCCATACAGGATGACTCTTTCCCTAGAAAACACAGCAGGGAATCTTCTGTCTCTGCAGCCAGATACCTAGTCCACAGAGTTAGACACATATCTACTCCCTCTTCCTCCTTAGCAAAGTCCCAAAGCAGCTTTCATTTCTTCCTCCTGGGATAAATGTTGGTGACACATCTAGTTCTTTGTTGGATCAAAGTATCCTTCAGAAACATCCAGAAGTCTGAATTATCAGAACTGGGGCACAGCCTGGAGAACTAGTCCTGAGGTTACTTTAAGGTTTGGCTTTAATACTTGAAAAGAGCCAGGAAAAATCAGTTACAGGCATGTGCAAACATACACAAGCCAATCTACCCTGTACACAGAAGAAAGAAAACTACAGTATACCAAACTTGAAAGTTTTTCCCCTCAGAATTTGGCTTTAGGCCATCTTTTAAGTGAGCAGAGAACTGTGACTCCACAACCCCAAAGAGAGAAAAAGAGAGAGACAGAGAGACCGTCCAATTTCTTCCCTCTTATCAGGGTTCAAGCAGGTGCGTTTTTCACTGGGCTCTCCGCAGAGGAATGAGTGAGATTGCTCCTCCTTGATTATCGGAGGGAGAGGCTGTTTATTTTTCATTCCGGTGACAATAGCTACAGCACACCCGGGCGAAAGCAATTAGCAGAGGTCAAGAATGTTGACACAAAACTGGTTTCAGGCTACTGAGAAATGCTGGCCTCCCTTACAGAAGGCAAGGCGGAAGGCAAAGGGCTCCCGAATGCTGTGAGTGAAAACATAAACAAGGTTCAGGCCACAGGGTTGCGCAACACTACTGCCGGAGGTGGCAGGGTAGGTAGGGTGGGAGCCAGGCATATCAGTTCATCAACCTGGGGACAGGAAGATAATTTGTTTCCTCCAGGCAGGAGAAGTTATGTTTTGGGAGAAACAAAAAGGGCTTCCCGTTTTCTGTCCCATTAGGAAGGGCTGGCAGAGGTTCTTTCTGACCAGTTGTATTCCTTTTGTGGTGTTGTTGTTGTTGTTGTTGTTGTTGTTGTTGTTGTTGTTGTTACCTTCACAAGCAGGAAGCTGCTTTGAATGTACGGGACCCGTCATAGTTAGCCACCCAGTAGCAGCACGAGAACAGGCTACACAATGCAACATCTTTCTGAAGCAGCTGTCTGTGTAGCTCAGCAGCACCTTCCAAAGGGGCTGACCCACTCTTCCCACCATCCCCCATCTGTGCTTAGTCAGGCCCCTCTCTGTGGGTCATGCTGGTAGGTGCAGTTGGGAGTGGAGAGTAACTTTCCTCAACCCAACACGTTCGGGACGCACCAGAGGACAGCTTCTATCACCCCAAGCCTGAGTTTGTTGTGGATGGGGATGATGGGATCAGCTGTCTAGCCCCTCCTGCTTGTCTCAGGTCAAGGAGAGCAACACTCCAAACCCCAGCTGCACCCACGAGAAGGACCTACAGAGAAGGACCGGTCCTCTGAGAAAGTCAGCATCACACCTCGCCCAGCCTCACTTATCCCATGATGGGAAAAGACAAAGTACCTGGGCCTTTGCAACATAGTGCAGAGGACATCAAGCTGATTACACATCAGCAGAAAAGCCACACGATGGAGGCCAAAATGGGCAATCCTTTGGGCAAGCATCAAAAAAGAGGACAGAAAATGTCACTGCAGCAGATCCTGGCAAATAAAAACTGGAAGGTGGAAGGGGAGAGGAGGGTGTTGCCGTTTGACGCCGAAGTGGGGTGTGTGTGTGCCAAGTTGACCTACTTCAGAACGCCCATCCTTGGCGGAAGCACCTAGCAAAAATATACTTCAAGAGGTAAACAGTCAAAAGAGGAAAATCAGTAAACAAGCAAAGCCAGTTCCTGCAGATGTGCAACAAACAAGCATATTAAGCCAATTGTGTCATTTATCATTATTAATCATCATCATCATCATCACACATCTGACACTGGATTTTGTAATACAAATCACTAGTTGAATGCTTTCCAAGCGTTTAGGACTTCGTGATGTATCGGTGAATTATGTGAGCAGATCCCAGTAAGGTGGCTCTCTGCAGCTGACTGATGGTGACTTTGTCAACTTCAGTTTCTTCTAAATGCTTGCTTTAGGCACTGCACCCAGCAGGCCGATTACCACTGGGACCACCTGTACCAGTTTATGCCAGAGTCTCTGAAGTTCAATTTTCAGATCCTGATAACACGTAATTTTTTCAAGTTGTTTCTCAGTGACTCTACTATCCCCTGGGATAGCTATATTATTATTATTATTATTATTATTATTATTATTATTATTATTATTATTATTATTATTATTATTATTATTATTATTATTATTATTATTGGTCTCTTGTATTGTAGGCTGCTTCACAATTCCTCTCTTTTGACGACATCACATGACTCCCAACCAACGGGGGCATGAACAAAAGCGTAGCACTAAACGGACTACTGTGGCCACAAGATTGCAGTACTGTACTGTATTTCTTTCTGGTGACATTGCTTTTCAGTCAAATAAACCATCATAGAGTGATTGAGTTGTCAAAAACAAAAGCCTAATGAATAAAATGCGCACATTGCTCTCCCTTTAATGAATAAGAGCCAGCATCAAGTGGGATTCTTATAACAATAAAATTTGTTTTCACAGAAGTCTTGACTTTGTAGAAATGCCCCCCCTCCCCCGGTGAGTAACAAGGTGCACAATCAGCACTTTAATTCTCCTTACAAGACCCTCACTCTCCCGGTCTTCTCAAGGGGAGCAAGCCCTCATGACAACAGGTAGCTAAAATTAAACCGGACAACAGATGACTGTGGACAATCCCATGATGGTCATTTCCAAGATTCACCAGCATCTCACCAATACTAGAACCCTGGTGCAGCAACTCCTTTTCAGGCTTAATCTCCTTAAATGAGGCTCAGGGACTTAGAATAGCAATAGGCATATGAAGAAGTCTCACAATTGGCAAGGTTCTAGGTGAGGCTGATCACCTCGATGTAGCCAGGCAGCAGCCGGAGAATTCCCCAATCCCCTTGAGACTGGACTGGCAGATCGGATTTTTGAGGAGGGATATTTTTATTTGTTTCAAATATACCTTGTGCAAAACTAGTGCCTTTCCCTCCCTTCAAAATAAAAAAGTGGGTTGAGCCATGTGACCAGAAAAACAAATTCAAAAGTAGGCTAGGTGATACCTCTATTGGTGACTACTAAAACAAACAATGTAAGATAAGCTTTTGATAGCAACTTGCTATCTTTATCACAAACTACAGATCAAGCACAAAAGGACTGACTGAATGATCACAACCTATCCAATGTTATTACTTCTGCTACTCTATGTAACAAAGAATCAGTTGCTCCATGTTCCCGTTTTGCACATTTTACAGCAATCTACAAAATCCAGTCTGCAAGTGGACAAAATATTTCAAAGAGGAACCCCCCCCCTCCAGGAAAAAAAACACCTCTTTCCTTCTTCCAACAAGGAGTGAGAGTGTTAGATATTGTCCTCCATGCCACGTAGGAATCATTCTAGACAAATTCCATCTTCAGAGTCCCCAGCTTAGACAGCAAAAACAAAATGTAAATATAAATAAATAAATTAGATGAATACCAGGTCTACAGGATCAGCCTAAGACAGCTTACTGCTTCAAGTACAGTGGAAAATGCCAAAACACACAACCACAACTTAAGGCACAGAGTCCTCAGGGTGAGCCCTTTCAATTTTTCACACCTTAAGTTAAAAAAATCGCAGGATATCCGGGAGGCAAAAAAATGTTGAAACTGACGCTGCCCTACGTTGGACACATCATGAGAGGTGGGATTCTCTGGGAAATGACAATACTGTACTGCCGTGAAAAGTGAAGGCAGCCAGAAAAGAGGAAGACCACATAGAACAGTGATGGCAAACCTTTCGGAGACCGAGTGCCCAAACCATGATTCAAAACCCAGTAATTGTTTTGCAAAGTGCCATTATAGCAATTTAACCTGAATACAGTAGGTTGTGAAGGGGCGATGTCAGGTGCCCACAGAAAGGGCTCCGAGTGCCACCTTTGGCACCCATGCCATAGGTTCGCCAACACTGACATAGGAGATGGATTGACTCCCTAAAGGGAGCCACAGGCTTTAGTTTCCAGGCGCTGAGCAGAAAACAAGATGCTTTGGAGAGTGCTCAACCATCAGGTAGCCTTAAGTTGGGGGCAACTTGATGGCACATCATAAAAAATAATAACACCAGCATGCTACTTCACAGCCGCCCGCATCTGCTGCTTATGGGGGCCACCTCACTCTGCCCTAATGATGAGAGAGACTGAAACAGCCATTCTTTCCTTCATCTCAGATTTTCAATCTGTCTCACAAAAAGAGAGCTGGTAGTGTACTTTTTTTGCACTAGTTTTTTTGCTGTCCCAGAAGGGCATGACCATAGATTGATTGCAAGTTTTCCTCAATTGCACCCCATGCAACTGGACTCCATGATCCATGTGGTCCCTTCCAGCTCTGGAGTTCTAAGTGTAATTCACTTCCACAAGATGTGGTAGTGATCATGACCACCAATGGCTTAAAATGGAGTTAGACACAGTCGTCGCTCGTGGAGAGGGTCGCCACCTATCCAGTGGCAGAAAGAAAGAAAGAAAGAAAGAAAGAAAGAAAGAAAGAAAGAAAGAAAGAAAGAAAGAAAGAAAGAAAGAAAGAAAGAAAGAAAGAAAGAAAGAAAGAAAGAAAGAAAGAAAGAAAGAAAGAAAGAAAGAAAGAAAGAAAGAAAGAAAGAAAGAAAGACACACCTTGCATATGCAGGTTTTTAACCAAATGCTCAAATGTACAAATAACTTCTCCTTGCAGAGAAGACTGTGACAAGATGACTTTGTGTTCCAGCCTTATACAGAGCATGGCACCCCATTCTTGATGGCTGTTCACCCTTTCTAGGCTCGGGGGGGGGGGGGTCCCACAGTGTGTATCAAGGGGGATTAGCTCCAAATGTTGGTTGTGATGTTGTCATTGGGAAGCTTTTTGCCTCAATGTCTGTGGTCTTCACTGGAAGCATCTGTCTCCCCCACACACCAAAAATGGAAAAGGAAAAGAAACCTGAAGGTCCACTTAAGAACATGGCAGGATTCTTTTGGATCTGACCCCTCTGCAATTTTCACAAGGTTTGCACTTCTCCTTTTCTTATCCCTCCTCTCTGTTGTGTTCTGAAGGGTCACCTTGAAACCCCCTCCCACACAGTCCCTAGAATCCAAGTTTGAAGCAGTTACATGTTTTGAGTACGGAGACCAGAGACCAGAGAATCCCCAGCCAATACGGGGATTCTGGGCATTAGAATCCAACAAACACACAACCACCAATTGTTCTGCGTCTTACCTAGAAGACACCAGTACAACTGATTTCCCCGACAACCTGGGTTAAGGAAACAGCAAAGCATTTTTTTATGATTCAGGCTCAATCAACTGGGAATCAAGTCAAGGGAAAGCTCCACTTCTTTTGCCTCTGTGTCCAGAGTCTAAGAAAACAATGATTTCGAAAGTGTTCTCGGCCTCCCAACCTATGAAAAGAACTGTGTTTGTTTTACAACAGGTGGCCATGAAGAAATGGGGAAAAGCTATGTGAAAAATGTCAGAGTATCCCAAAGGCTGGGGGGAGCGGTTAACCTTTTGAACACCGTATATTTGGCCTCCTTCACTATTTTGCCCAACCTGTTGGCTTAAGAAACCACAAACCAAGACAGGGGTGGACTTGGCCCTTTGCAAATAAAACTTCATTCTCCTTTCGCCGGGTTTAATCTTCACACTTGGGAACCTGGCTGTCTCCCCCTTTTTTGCCCCCCACTGGTGGAAAGTGGACAAACAGAAAAAGCTATAATAATATATGTGTCGTCCCCCCCCACCTCCACTTACTCTTCAGGAATCCCCTAACGCTCCTTTCTATGGATTGATCACATTAGCCATCAACACGGGACCTCTTTCCACTGGATACTGGATGAGGCCCTGCCAATCATCGATCCGTTCCAACTCAGGTGCCCTGTACAAGCATAACCCAGCTTCCCTCACACGTGTGTTCTCCAGATGAGTGGAACTATAATTTCCCTCTTCCCCCACCAGCATGAATAGGAAGGATGGGCAAGGCCCTTACTTCACGAGGTGCGGCGCTCCGCAGCGATATTACCTTCGATTTGAATTCGGAGGCGGTCACGTGGCGGTCACGTGTTCTCGCTTCGCTCCCGCCCCTGTTTCTCAGTACTCACGAGCTGCAGTTTTAGGACCGATTCGAGCACAACCTCACGTGCTCCCTTCGCATTCGCATGCCACTTTTCAACGTTCGTTATTTCCCATCCGTCCTTTAAAAAAATTCCTACCGATGGCGTATCGATGCACTGATGCTGGACTGTCAGTTGCAATGGCTCTACTGATTTCAACTGTTTCCTGGCATCATTGGCAGCCCCCGCCGCCGCCGCCGCTACTCGGGGGGAGCCCCGCATGGCACAGCCGCCCGCCCTCCGCCGCTTGCACGCTGCCTGCCCCGGGTGCCCTGCTCTGGCCGGGCGAGGCGGCAGCGGCTCCTCCTGCTCCCGCCGCCGCCGCCGCCGCCGCCCCTACTCGAGCGAGAAAGTAACAGCGCAAAGCGATGAAACGATATAGCGATGCATCGATATCCCTGTTTGAATATTTTTTTAAAAAACTTGAAATAAAAGCCAAAAACCGAGACCACACGTGACGTTGGGAGCGAAGCAAGATGCGAAGCGAAAAGATTCCCGGCAGCAGCCAGGGGAACCACTCGCCCCGCTTGGAGCACGGTAAAGGGGGCGTGGTCGGGGTGGCATCGCAGCCAAAAAGGAGGAGCGTGCGGACTGAATCAATCGATTCGCACAGAAAAGAAGGCTAGCCGCGAAGCGAGCGGCTCGTGAAGTAACGGCCTTATTAGTCCAACACATCACCCACAGCTTGGGAAAGGCTGTCTTAATATATTAACATTTCCCACAGAGTGCAACCTGAAGGTGATTTATTGGCCCAGAATTTGTGTCAACTTGTCTATGATCAAGGGGATCTGGCACCCAATCACATTTAACTGGAGCATGAGGAGGGTGGTTGATTTCCCCCCCCCCCACTGTCCCTTCAGTTTGGGTGGAGTAAGGATCGTAACCTAGATGAGTGACTTGCACTGTAACATAGGCAAGCTCACACCCTCATCCTCATTAATTCATCTTGAATAACTACCACTCCCGGATTTAATCACCAGGGTTAGCTCCAAGTTTGAAGGAGTTTAGTCTATGTGGCCTGCCATTGTATATTTCCCACAATGCCCTGGGTTGACCAGAAAGAAAGAATAGAAAGAAAGGAACCCAATTGAGAGTCCAGGCAGCTGTTAAACATACTGGAGGACATTTTGGGCCTTCTAAAGTGGACAAGACCCCTGCCTGCACTGAACAAGAGCAACGTCTACTGAACCCATACGTATAGATAGACAGAGGGAGAGATTGAACCTATGAATATGTATAGAGCAGGTTTTTCCCCTTCGGGAAAGGTTATTAAAGGGCATTTGGAAGCAATAGATGGGCAAGAATTCCACCTAAGCACATGCCTTAGACAGAGAGCCACCAAGGAAGTAGCGAGACTGGTTTCATGGTCCCAAGAGAAGAACAATAGGATCTTCCATACAGAATCCTAAATTGTGATCCTCCCAAAATCCCACTGTGGGTACTTTTTCCCATAGTGGGACTTGGGTTCACTTCCTAACAGCTGGGTAATAATCAACCAAAACTTTGTAGGGGGTGATTTAGTGAGGGAGAACATTTCTGCATTTAATCTATGATGTCTATGATGCAACTGTGAAAGAGACCAAGTTCCTGCAGCAGTGGGGTGGGGGCGGGTGGGGTGGGGTGAGGTAGTGGGGAGAGGGCGTGCAAGCCAGCCAAAATTCCGGGTGTAACCACTGCAGTGGGGGGGGGGTGGACCAGGTGGGGCTTCTTTGTGTATGTTGCTGTATTCAAGCATAAAATCACTCCTGGTATTTCACACCACACTTCTCTGACAACCCAGGTATTCATAGGTCATTAAAAAGACCAGGTAGTACACGTCTAGTGGTTGGGTTAAGCATAAGAATGAAGGATAAGTGGACTTGATTCACAAAAGCTTACATTGAAATGCAATAGTTAATCTTTAAGGTGGCACAGTTTTAGTCTTTTGTTTTGCTTTCCTTCTTTGGATTCTGCCTGGTACCTTTTAATGCCACGTCTGAGGGATGGTCCTGAGGCCGGCACACAAAAGAAGCATCTTAATGACATTCAAAGGAAGAGAGAATTATCAAGCAGTTGCTTTACTCTGACAACTTTTGGGTTCTGATTTAACCCTACTTTCTGGACAAAACCAGTACAAGGAAGAGGCCAAGCACCCAGGGGAGGACCTGGAGGAAACATCACCTATTATTTATTTATTTATTTATTTATTTATTTATTTATTTATTTATTTTTACAACTTATATGCTGCCCACTACCCAAAGGTCTCTGGGCGGCTTACAATAAAGAATTAAAAACAGTTAAAACATCAAATATCAATAAATAATTAAAACAATAATAAAAACCTTACACTAAAATCATTACACTAAAATTGCCATCAGAGGACCCACAGTCTATGTTGTATCAATTAAAAAACTTCTGGAACAGGAAGGTTTTAACTGGCGCCAAAATGTCATCAATGTTGGCGCCAGGTGGATCTCACTTGGGAGGGCATTCCATAGCTTGGGGGCAGCTGCCAAGAAGGCCCTGTTCCTATAAGCCATCCCTCACACCTCCTTGAGGGATGACTCTTTCAAGAGGGCCCCCTGGCTCAATCTTAATTGCTGGGTATGTTCGTATGGAAGGAGGTGGTCCACAGATCTTGAAACCCCCAAATGGAAGGTTACATGTCAGTATGGGATATGGCTTCTCAACAGACATGCCCTCTGCATACACTCAGGGGCACTGATTTGTTATCCTTGCTTCACATGTGCCAGGACTGAAGCTGGATATGTCACTGGATAATACCCTGTTCCCCCCAAAATAAGACATCCCCTGAAAATAAGACCTACTTACAGTTTTGCCCCACACTGAAATGTAAGACATCCCCTGAAAATAAGGCCTCCCCATAATAAGATAACAATAAATGTGTACCGTATTTTTCTTCATGGAAAAATAAGACATCCCCTGAAATTAAGACCTAGCGCATCTTTGGGAGCAAAAATTAATATAAGATACTGTCTTATTTTCGGGGAAACACCGGTAGATCAAGTTCTCCCAATTAATTCTAAGTACTGTACAGTATTTTAGGAGCTGAAGCGCCAGGGAACCCCTGGTAAGGTATCGCTGGGACAGGTGCTCAGGGGGAAAGAGGGGTGGTGGTGGGGGGTTAACACCGCAGACACAGCCCCAAACCGTTTCGGCACCAGCTCCCAGGCCACGCCAAGCCCTCTCGGGCAAACGAGGAGCACGGCCCAGGAGCGACGAAGCAGGCGAAACAAGATTTCACAGATTCCAGAGAAGTTTTGCCGCGACGTTTCTGCCTTCCTTTCGCGGCTTTGGGAAAAGCACACGCCGCGCCTTCCAACCCCCCGCCATCCGCGCGCCCGGATCACGCTCCGAAAGCCCCGCACCAATTGCGAAAAACAAACCGGAGAGCCTCGTAATCGCAGGCTGTTAAAGAAGGGTATAGAGGGCGACGGGGTGTGTGTCTCGGGAGGAGGGAGGGTGAGTGGGGTTGAAAGAAAGAGAGAGACAAACAGGTTTCGCGGCTCGGCGACGGCGGCACCGGTTCAAAGGCGGCAGGCAGTCCTATTCCACCAAGTCCCCCTACGATCATCAAACGCTCCGGTGGGACGGAAAAGAAAGATTGTGGGGGGGGGGGGATAGAGAGAGACACAAAAGGCACACACACAAACACACCATTATCAGTGAATGATAAGACACACCCGTGGTGGAAGATCCTGTTTGAAACTAAAACACACTCCCGATCGCCTGTGATCGTAAAAAGGCCGGTTCCTTCTGGCCGAACCGCTCCAACAGGCTCCAACAGATCGAAAACGGAGATTTTTGTTTGTTTTTTAAAGAGAGAGACGATTATCTTCCAGAGACTTCAGGGAGGATCACTTACCTGCTTGAGACGCTGCCGACCGGAGGCTCCACAGGAAGAAAACCAACCCAGGGAGAAAACTTGGGCTCCGGCTGCTCTTCATGATCGCAGGATCTCGGGACGGGGCTCGACGGCTAGATCTTTGCTGGCCGCTTCTCTTCCCGGCATGGGGCGGCACTTTGGGAGGTTGTGGGAGGGGGTGTTAAAAAAAGCGAGGCGGGTCGCATCCGTGCTTTAGGAGGAAGCCGAAGGGCATACAAGCCGCGCCACCTGAGGATCTCCCAGCACGGGCTGGGCGCACCGAGGTCGCCCGACGCCAACCAGGCTCCGCTTCTTCTCTGCTTCTTCAGAGGCTCAGCGGCATCGCCTCGATTGGCTGGTTGGGGGGGGGGGGGTCGCCGCCGGCCCTCACCCCCCTTCTCTCTCTCTCTCTCCTTTCTCTCGGGCCAACTCTTTTTTGGCCCCGGACGCGGCAAGTTTCACACACACACACACACACACACACACACACACACACACACACACACACAAACCACCGCGAGCCAAGAACACCAGCCGTGGCGCTTTGATCAGTTTCACTTACACACACAACCACTCGCATGCAATTTACACATACTTCATTCAAGAGGAAGCTTCGCTCGCTCCTCATTGGCTGGGGCTGCACCCTGCCCTGACCAATCAGGAGAGACCCGGACGGAGGAGTGGAAAGCGGAGATTTGTTTTTGAAGGAGAGGTGAGGGCCGGACTGGAAGAAGAAAAAAAGAACCAACGCAGCACTCAAAACACATTCAAAGCAGTAAGGTGAGAGAATCCACTTAAAAAATCCCGTCCAGCCTCCCATTCACTCAGGGAAAGCTATCCTGAAGACAAAGGTCTTCTCCTGCTTGCAGAAGGACAGCAGAGATGGGGCCAGTGAGGCCTCTAGTGGGAGGGAGTTCCAAAGTCTGGAACCTGGGAAGGTGGTGGACCAAGAGAAAGGGCCTTTCCGCATTATCTTAACAACTAAGCAGGCTCTTAAAGAGATATGTGGTTCTTGAGATCACTTGGACCCAAGCTGTTTAGGGCATTCTATGGTAGAACCAGCACTTGGAATTCTGCCCAGAAACTGATCAGCAGCCAGCGGGGGGTGCTGTAAGTGGGATTATATGATCCCAGTAGGCAGCCCCAATCCGACTGCTGTTTTGGACCCACTGAAGTTTCTTTTCTAAAGGCAGCCCCACAAGAAGCGCATTGCAGCAATCCAGCCAGATGTAAGTAAACCAGTGTCACTGTAGTCAAATCAGATTTCTGCAGGATCGGGTACAGTAAGGACACTAATTTTAATTGTACAAATACTTTTCTGGCCATTGCAAAAAACAAAACAAAACACACAACTGGACATCCAGGCTTTTATCAATAAGTACTGTACCTGCATCATCAGAAGGGAGGAGGGAAACTTATACACTCTTCTGGCTGCAAACTGATTCAGATTTACCTTGAGTCCCTTTGAGCTTATTCATTGTATAACAGTAATGGCCAAACTTCGGCCTTCCAGATATTTTGGACCACAACTCCCAGAATTCCAAGCCTGTATTGCCAGTGCCAGTGCCAAAACATCTGGAGGGTCCAAAACATCTGGAGGGCCAAAGTTTGGCCACCAGTGCTGTATAACCTGACAGGAGTTCATTGTCAAATCCAAGGGCTTCTTGCCATAGTTGTCGGTAGAATGGCAGGAGGTCCATGCCAATCTTTGAAAACAAACAGCAATGCTAAAATGCTAGTCCTCTTTGTGTAAAATTGAAAGCATGTGGAGGGACTAAAGGAGCTTTGCTACTCAGAAGGAAAGATGACTTCCTGTTGCACCTTGACTCTGATCTGCTCTTCCTCCTTCTGTACTTCACTATGGCTAGCATTCTGCTAGGAGGGTGAGGGAAGTTGTGCACACTTTCCCTCAAGGTTGCACAACCAATTACACACAAGCAGTTGCACAACCAACCTTGCAAGCAGTGTAAGGTTGGGCATGCAAGGGGGAGACTGCTGAAGTTGTGGAAACAGCCGTCCTTCCACAATTACACAACCTGACCGGCTACTGGTCTAAGGCATCTTTCCTTGCTGCAGGCCAAAGGCATCTTTCCTTGCTCGATTATTATTAATACCATATCTTTTTTTTTTAGTACAACAAATCACATTCACTCAGAAATCCTAAAGCACTGATTTTATGGCATCCTATGGGGCACTTTGGCCCTTAGTTGTGTTTGAAAAGTGTACTAAGTGATGAAAAAGCAATAAGAAAGCAATGTACCGTATTAGCAACCCCTTACTAAAATAACAAATAAGATGCAATGTCACTGTGTTACAAGGGCCTCCTGTCAACAATGGCCAACATGTAACAAGTTGTTTTTTAAACAATGCACTCTATGTGGGGTTGCCCTTGACCCTGATTTGGATATTGCAGCTGGCACAGAGTGTGAAGGCCAGGATGGTGGTAGGTGCGGGCAGATATGCACGTGTCACCCCCATCCTGGCTCACTTGCATTGGTTGCCCGTTGCCTCCCGAATCAGGTTCAAGGTCCTGGTTTTGGTTTTCAAAACCCTCCACAGCTTGGGACCTGAATATCTGGTAGAGCACATCTCCTACAGGTCAGCTGTTGCCCAACCATAGGACATCTCAACCCCTTGCCCCTACGGCCACTTACCTCCCCCCTCCAGAGGCCCATAAGGCGCACGTGCGCAATCGGGCTTTCTCAGTGGTTGGCCCTCCTCTCTGGAATTCCATCCTGGCCGAACTTCGCCTTATGCCCACCTGGCCTGCTTTCTGAAGAACAATAAAAACCTGGCTCTTTAGGGAGGCATTTGGGGAAACCTGGGGTTTATTTTTTGTGTTTTTGTGTTTGTTCTGCCAGCCCACCTCTATTCACATCAGATCTTGCCTGGTCTTTTATTATTATTTGTTATTGTTATTTTATTCTGTAAACCACCTAGAGTTCCCTTTGGGGAAGCGAGGTGGTATATAAAAGTTGAAAATAAATAAACAAAACAAAACAAAACATGTTGAGTACTCATTCAGAGTGCTGATCTGGTGAGCAAGCAAAATGAGCCTTTCCATCATGAAATCTAGAATCATGAGAGTCAAAGGATTTCGGGCCATACCAGGCTCAAATCAACCCGCACTGGATCCCTCTCATAATCCCCAGTAGAATTTAGGAGATCCATGCCAACACCTTCCAGGGCTGTCCTTCTTTGCAACTATAGTAGGAGTAGGCAGAATGGGCTCATGGGCAATGTGTGCCCCCAAGTGCTTTCATGCCCTGCCCCTCCCCCCCAGCACACTCCATTCCCCCTAAAATCTTTAACTAGGGAGGGGGGGTATTTCCAGATGTTCTCTTGTTTCTTTTAGGTGGCGATGGGGAAATGTTGCCTCATTTTGATCCCTCCCCATGCCCTCCAAAAATTAATTAAAAATGCAAATGGATGGGATAAGAGAGGTTTTTCAGGAATAAAACAACTAACTAATGAATTGTTAAAATTATTATTATTTATTTCAACATGCAGATTAGGGAACATGGACTTCAGGCTGGTAGCAGATCTGAAAAGGGGTCCTTGATTCTGCTGAAGTCATCTATCCCTACATTATATAGCAGTGATGGCGAACCTTTTAGAGACTGAGAGCCCAAACTGCGATTCAAAACCCAGTCATTTTTCACAAATTGCCAATACAGCAATTTAGCCTGAATACAGGTGGCTGTGAAGGAGCGATGTCAGGTGCCACCTTTGTCACCCGTGTCATTGGTTCGCCAACACTGTTCTATAGCATGTGAAATTAGTCTGGAACAAAGAATACGAACAATAAATCTTTTGAGGTAGATGACTTTCAGGAATTGGCAGATTTCACAGCAGGATCCAAAACTCTCCGACTTCTATGTGATGGGCCAAATATGGATCCAGACCTTACATGCTTATACTTTGGAGTAAACTGCAACAAACCAGACTATACAAGCAGCAGAATCTCCTGCTCGCTCTCTGTCTGTGATGCACATCTCTCCATCTTCCATCTTGTCCCTTTTTAATGGAAATTTGGACTGGTATCCTATTGGAAAAGCACATAGAGAAAGAGCAGGATGCCTGATGGATGCCCATTCTCACACTGGTTTGGAGCTCAGTCGCACTACTAGATACATGATAGAAAACCTGCCAGTGCAGGAGGGAGACAGCTTACACAACTGCACGTCCAATTCTGGAAGAGAATCCTGGTCTTCGATGCTTGTGACATCCTAAGCTAACTGCCACCTTTTCTTACACTCCCTGGCACCTTCAGTTCAGGATCACGATATCCTGGCTCTGTCTGACACGGGTGTGAGGTCACCCATCTTTGGCAGGAGTGTCGAGCACAGGAAGTCCCATTGCTCGCATGGCCTTACTATCACAGCACGAGAGAGAGAGAGAGAGAGAGAGAGAGAGAGAGAGAGAGATGATGATGAAAAGGAGGGAGATGGTAGCAGAGATTCAGGAATGGGTGTTTTCAACAATGACTGCAGTCAGGAGAAGAGTGGGAGGGAATGAAATCAGAAATGGCGTAAGAAAGAAAGCAATGTTCAAGGATGCTGGCTGGTTCCAAGCCTTTCAAAGACTGTGGCCCATAACATTCACCTGACTGATGCTGAGCTGCTGGGTTCTGCCTCCCTGGGCACTCATCTACATTTTTGGAAGAACGGAGTGAAGATCTCAAGGTCTCCAGTGGCATCACAGGAAACCAGGGACAAACATCACCATTGCCTATGCTGCTTTTTGTGGGACGTGCTCGACCACACGCTAGGAAAACAACACTGGGATGTTTACAAAACATGAGCCTTTGCTGGACAATTCAATAATCTTAAAATGCGAGACGCCACCTTTTGCCTGTCCATCCTGTTTCTTTAGGTCCTTCCTCAGTTTTCATCCCGGACTTCACATCATCCACCCAGAAGGTGAATCACACACAGGAAATAGGTGACACCACAGAGGAAATGGTTATTCTTGACCTAATTAGGACCTGTCGCTGTTTCTTAGTTGCAAATTCAGTCAAAACAAGCTGCATGCAAAGCACCCAAGGGTAGTTTACCTGGAGTCAAGGTTTCAGCCTGAGGGGCTTCACCAGAGACCTTTGGGTAGTGGGCAGCATATAAGTTGTATAAATAAATAAATAAATAAATAAATAAATAAATAAATAAATAAATAAATAAATTTTGTCATTGGAGAACATCACTGCTTTCCGACTTCCTGCTTCTTGGAAACTAGACCTCAGAGCCTGCAAGGTACAGTACCTCTGTTTTGATCTTGTCTTGTGAAAGCCTCTTCCCCTATTGGTCTTTTCCCTCTTATTCCTTCTCCTCCTTTGTTTTACTCTGACATAAGACAGTGAGAAAACAAGGGGGAAATAACCAGCACTATGGTGGAATGTAGATAGATACAGTACATGGGGTAGGAATGGAGAAAGCACCTGTTGCTGCCTTCAGGCACCTCCCAGTGGCCACGGGTGAGAACAACTTTAAGGGAAAGCCACCAGCATCAGTAAACTTAGTCAATGAATGTACTTGACCTTCAGTGACCTTCAGACTGGATTTGTGGAACACACTTTACAGAAAAGGTGCCTTTGAAGACTTCCCAGAAACTATAGCTCATCCAGAATGAAGCTGTCAGCAGGAGAGAGATGGAGCAACAGACAGGAAACATCTTCTTCTTCAAGTGTCATGTCCTCGCAGAACGTTGCCTATACAAAGGCAATTTTCAGACAAATACATTGTTCCTCACTTGGGTTTCCTGACCCAGTTCAAAGTAATTGATGACACTTTGAATTGTTTAAAATCGTAAGTGTCTTCCTGTTGATGGACCGAACCCATTCTTTAAGTCAAGACTTGTGTAAACCCTTGGCACAGTGGAAGACCTCTAGTAGTAACTAGGCATTGGATTCAGGCCACGAACTTGTGGCCACTTTATCTTCTGAACCTATAAATGGGGATCTTCCATGGACGCTGTATTCTGAGCAATGTTTTCCAGAGTGAGGGGTGAGAGTAACATTCATGAGTAACAGTTGCTCTGCTCTATTTTTGAGGGTTTGTAGGGATTGACTGGACCAAAACTTTCCTTTGAAGAAGACCCTTGTAGTATGCTCCTTACTTGTCATTCATTCATTCATTCATTCATTCATTCATTCATTTATATCCTGCCTGATTAGTGAATTCACATTACTCTGGGCAGTGTACAAACAAGCAAAACTCTACAGCCATGACTCATTTCATTCCCAATAGCATTTAATAGTGCTGTCTCCATAGATTTTTTCTTGCAACTCAAATAGTTTCGATATTTGTGCTGCCTTATTTTTTAACATTTCATAAACAGTGTCTTCAAAATCACTTTTAATGACAGTTTTAATGTTGTTGTGTTTAATTCCTTTTAGTGCTGTTTGTTATGGTGAGCCGAGTGATAATCACATAGTTTTAATTGAGCAGGTGCCAACTTGTGTCCCCTATGGCAGTGCTCCTCAACCTTTTTGTCTCCACGGACCGCTATTTGTTTGATTATTTTCCCGTGGCCCGGGGGTGGGGGTGGGGAGGGGGTGTGGGGGGGGGGCAGGGGAGGGTGTGGGGGGGCGGGGGATGGGGGGAGGGAGGAGGGGGAGGAGGAGGTGCAGGGGGCTTGGCGTGTGTACCTTGGGGGGGCCACGGGAGCAGCGGCGGCGGCGCTCGCCGGCTGGGGGCGTCGGGCGTGCGCTCCCCCCTGCGCGCACGGGTGGGGGGGAGCCCGGGGCTCCTGGGCGGGCGGGCCCCCGCCTCCTCCTACTGTCGGCGGCCGGAGGCAAGCGGCGGCGCAGAGGTGCCCCAACCGAGGCGGGCCGCGGCAGCCACGACCGCGGCCACGGCAGCCGCCCGGGTTCGGCTGTGGCTCCGCGGCCGGCGGCGGGGGGGGCGCCCCGCGGCGGCCGCCGCCGCCCCCACCTCGGTGGGACACCTCACCGAGGCTGCGGCCTTCGGGCGGGCGAGCGGGAGGGGGGAGGGGAGGGAGGCCGGTGGGGGGCGGCGTCTCCGGCCCGAGGGCGCCACCGGGACCGCTGAGCTGGCCGCGGCGGCGGCGGGGCGCCCCCGCCGCCGGCCGCGGAGCCACAGCCGAACCCGGGCGGCTGCCGTGGCCGCGGTCATGGCCGCTGCGGCCCGCCTCGGTTGGGGCACCTCTGCGCCGCCGCTTGCCTCCGGCCGCCAACAGGAGGAGGAGGCGGGGCCCGCGTGCCCAGGAGCCCCGGGCTCTCCCCCACCCCGCCCGTGCGCCGTGCCCGGCAGCGGCGACTCCTCCTCCGGCTGCCCGCGGGAGAGAAGAGGAGAAGGAGGAGGGCGGCGTAGGAAAAGGGGAGGAGCCTCCCCGGCCTCCCCAGGCGGCCCGGTGCCAACCGGTCCACGGACCGGCACCGGTCCGCGGCCCGGGGGTTGGGGACCACTGCCCTATGGGAAGAAAGGCAGGATATAAATAAAATAAAACATTAAAATAAAAAATATATTTTTAATCTTTAGAATAATTTTTAAAATAATCCAATAAACAAATTTGCACTATCTTTCCCAGTCTGGTTCTTAATTTTCCTAGAAATACAACTACATTTAATAAGCTGTTAAAAACTTGGCTTTATACGGCCGTGTTTGGCGACCAAGGAGGTTGATTTATTTTATAAGTAGGTGTTATGAGTTTGTTTGTCTGCCCATTTTTCACCATCTTGCCTGAGTAATGTTTTGTATTTTTAGCTTTTTTAATTTTGGTTCTACTGATTGGTGTTGGGTTTGTTTTGTTTTTTTATGTCATATTGTGGAACTGATTATTACTTTTCTCTGTATTTTGTTGTATGCTATTCCTTGTTAACCACCCTGAGATCCCATCTGGGAAAATCTGGCAGTATATAAATATAAAAATAAACACAGTGGTCCCTTGTATAAAGGAAATAATTCGTTCCAAATGAAATTCTGTTAAGCAAATTTTTCTTTATACAAATTTCCCATAGGAATGCATTGAAAAGAGTAATTCCTAATCACAATCATTTTTATGTTGCACAGATTCGACCCATAGGTGATTCTATTAAGCAGATTTCCTCTATCTCTGAAATTTTTTATGTGGTACAGATTTTATGTTATACAAACCATTTGTTATGCGAGGGTCCACTGTAAATAAAGAAATAAATTTAACTTTGAAAACCTTTCCAAATGAGATAAGAAAAAGCTAAACTGGAAAAAGGACTTTTCTGGATAGTTCCCAAAACGTAACATTCCCAAGCTTGAGCAAAAAAAGGGGGGTGGTTTTGAAAGGGAAGGTACTACCATGTGTATGGTAAAATTTAAATGTGAAGCACAAAACTAATGCCATCTCTGCTCTTCAGTCCCATAGGGGACACAAGCTGGCTCACGCTCGGTTAAAACTATGCATGGTTTATAATTTGGTCCCACATTCCTCATATATTCAAACAAAATAAACAGGACCACCAGCCCGCCACCCCAAAATGGGGGAAGCTCCACATTGTAGGCAGTCTTAATTGTGACATCACCACCATTTAAATGTGTTTAAAAGCTGCAACTGCCCTAGACTAAAATGGAGTTTGCTTTTGGCGATGCACATACCTAGCACTGTTCTACCATGAAATTTACCTATACCTTGCAAAGTAATAACAATACAACAAGCACCAACTGACTGCCCCTTCTGACTACTTCAATTTATTTTAAAGAAGAAGGTAGGATGCTGTGCCATGCAGTGGCAGCGGCCTGTGCAGTGCCCAGCATGCCCACAGTGCCTCAGGTGTTGACGCCAAGGCCCTTCTGTCAGTGTCCCACCACTTGCTCCAGTCTTGCTCACTGGCTGGGCAAATGGATGTCAGCTCCTGAGTCCAGCTGGAGATGCACCACTGGTTAAAAACAAAGGAAGGCAGTGTAAACTGTGGCCGCCCGTTTTTGCATGGCAAATTGGTCTTGCAAGGGAACTCTCCAATTAATTTTACGATGTCAACAGGTGCTGCGAACTCAAGAGTCTTCACTCCAGACTGCCACAGGCAGGTCTGATTCATAATACAGCTGTAACAAACATGATCTTGACAAACACCCATTAGGCGGATAGTCTGTGTGCTTCCCTTTAAGAAGCATGGGCAATATTATTTATTTATTTATTTATTTATTTATGGATTTATATCCCGCCCATCTTCCCTGGCGGGAACTCTGGGCGGCTCACAATATTAAAAACGCATAAAATAAGCAAGGAGACCTCCGAGCAGAAAAGCAACAGGAGGGCAGATGGCAACAAGTAGAAAAGGAAGGGGGAAGAGAAAATAAAAATAAAAATAAAAAAAATAAAAAAGTGCATGGGTTGAGGTACTGAGAAGACAAACATTACCGGTTCTTCTTTACATGGAATGAAGAGGTCATTAGTATCCATTAGTATCAAGAAATGGAACAGGATGATTGTCCTTCTCCCAGGTGCCTGATACTTCTGGAAAGTCATCCTGAGTAGTGTATTTGCAGTACCTGAGCAGTGATGCAGGTCAACACCTGAGTGCAGGATAGTTAATGCTACTAAGTTTACAGCCCTTCCTACACATTGTGGGCGGCATATCGCTATAACTGCATTCTGACATAAAAATCCTGTCATTACTCCTCATGAACAAAATAATCCAGCTTTCCCCACAGGGTGCTTTGTCTGCAACGGAGAAATGGACAGTCTCTCGACAGGGAAAGCTTCATCAGAAAAGTGCCAGCATGGCAGAGCACTTAAGAGTGTCAGAATGAATTAGATTCCCCACCCCCACCCCCAACTGAACCACATTGAGCCAGTCAGCTGGACATGCCTCAGAGGGTGGTTGTTCTGAGGAAAACCATGGGGGAGACCTTGAGTGTGCACTGAAGAAGAGACAGCTCCTCAAAGGGAGAAACATACATGTCCCTTCTGATTTCCCACAGTTGAGCGTATTGGTTCCCTGGCAATAGCACTGACAAAGAGCAGCCCCTTAGGATGAAGGCAGTAGCTCAGTGTGAAGACACTCCACCACTGCCCTCATGCTAGCTTTCTTCAACCTAAGCATGCATCTATTGCAAGTGGGAAGCTTTTCCTTTTAAACAGCAATGCTGCCTTTTCTCACCTGTCCTTTTAATTGGGACGAGTTCAGTTAAATATGAAGAAAAAGGAAAGGCCCCCCATGGTCTTGTCCTTCCAGAGTCCACCATCTACCCTACATGGTTTAAAAGGACTCCATTGAGATGGACCAGCAGTCTGCCACAAAAAAGTGGGGTTCCCAGTTAAGGTTGTGATTGGGGAGGACATGGTAAACATAGTCTAGCCCCACCCCTTTGCACCGTCTCTCCTCCATATGGATATAGGGCCCATGCCATTTGCCCAAAATGAAAAGAGACCATCAACCGCAGGGCAGTTGTCCACTCCTGTTTACTGGATGAACCAACTGCCATCCCAAAATCTTTCACTGTTTCCAACAAACTGAACCCCCAGCAGGAATCTTGAGGATTCATGTAATTTGCCTCCTTTGTAAGACTGACTGATAGACATTTATATCAGTCGCAGCTATCATCAAGGGACAGCCTGCTCATCTCTCTCATTGTCCACGGCTGAAAGGAGAGTGCCAAAACATGTGAACTAGCTGGGTTCGGTAGCAGATGGGAACGGATAGAAAGATAATGTTTCTCCCTGTAGTCTTGAGCTGGGATGTCCCCCAGCCAGTTTGAATGATAAGCTGCTTGTTCTCAGATCACTTGCTGTTTTTGCTTTTGTCTTCTTCTTAGCAAAAGAGAGCAGTGTGCCTACAAACCAGAAAGCCAATTCTAGGGATCTCTGTAACAAAATTTAGAGATATTTCCCTAAATAGATTTAAGTCAATAAATAAGATGGGAGAATCCTGTTAGCAATCACATCAAGTGAACGAGCTGGGATCGGTAGCAGATGGGTTGTAACTGTTCCGTGGGCAGAGAGCTTCATGACTGCTACAGTGATTGCTGGCTTGAAGTTAGCTTATACATGGGCAAAGGGGCAAGTGAATACCCTATTGTATTTGTGATGAAAAAAAGGACCACAAGCACACAAGGCCATTGCATGCATGGGGAAAAAAATACTAGGTTACGTTACTCTTTTCTCTTGCCTGCCGATGGTGATTTCATCTTCAGTAAGTCACAAACCCAGCCCTCTGCTGGGAAAAAAAGGAAAAGATATATATATAGTATTTTTAAATTTTTTATTTTTTCCAAGCTACATATTCCTAAAGCTGCCATATTCTAATACGCTCTAAATGGCCTAAGCTACACAACATACTGGTGTTATTTTTTAAACCAGTACATTTTGACCTTGGCATCATGTATTTAGTAACCCCTGATCTAAGAGGGACCAAATAGTGTACAGAACGGTTAATAATGAACTTGGGAAAGGAAGTCTTCAGGGCAAATTCCAGCTTGGTCACAAAGGGTGTCCATAGTCCAACCTCCCAGTCAAATCTCCCTTCCTGAGTTGTCTTCAAGGACAGGAGAACCATATAAAGCTGGTTTACATAAATCAGGTGATGATATTCTCATGAAATGGCTGTTGGTTTTGTCATCAGGGAGTTTTGTTTTTGGCTCTTCGTTTAGTGACAAACAAATCCTACCGATCCATGAGAATATCCTGGGAATCCCTCATGGGTAATGCCAAGACACCTGATCTGCAGAAAATGCTGAGAAACGATGGCAAATTGCAAAAATTAAGGAAAACCTCAAGGTGTCATTTCCTTCAAACATATATTGAATGTTTGATTATAATCCTTGTGTACTTTCTGTTAGCGCAGGGGACTTTACACACACACTGTATGTATGGACACACTAGGTTTTTTAAAGTTTTTAATAAATAAAAGTTTTTAATTTTATTTATTATTATTATTATTATTATTATTATTATTATTATTATTATTATTATTATTATTATTATTATTATTATTATTATTATTATTATTATTATTATTATTAACCACACAGCTAATGACTAGTTGAACGCTTCCCAAGCGTTTAGGACTATGTGATGTATCGGCGAATTATGCGAGCAGATCCCAGTAAGGCGGCTTTCTGCAGCTGACTGATGGTGACTTTGTCAACTCCAATTTCTTCTAAATACTTGCTTAGCTCTTTAGGCACCGCACCCAGCGTGCCGATTACCACTGGGACCACCTGTACCGGTTTATGCCAGAGTCTCTGAAGTTCAATTTTCAGGTCCTGATATCAAGTAATTTTTTTCAAGATGTTTCTTGGTGACTCTATTTATTATTATTATTATTATTATTATTATTATTATTATTATTATTATTATTATTATTATTATTATTAATTTTACTGCAACACCTTAAGTTTATCAGGCAGTGTATCCCAGAACTGGACTGCAATTGCTAAAATTTTCTATGAATTTCCCAGGCAGAATTCTGGGACCTGTGGTTCAAAATCCCCAAATCTGCCCCTGCGCCCTGGGGCCACACAAGAGCAGGCCTGAAGAGGACTGGCAGTGAAGGCAGTGATCCCATTCCATAGGGCTGCACCAGGCAGTGCTGGAGCTGGCACTTGGGCTGGCCTTACCTGGGACTCGACACGTTTTCTCTCCCAGCCACAGCTGCTGCCACGTCACCCAGCTTTCTGTGTAGGGAGATCTGATCTGCCATGCATACCTTGGCCTTTGATCAAGGGAGTGGGGGGCAATTTTTTAGACCTCTGCATGTTGTTAGGGTTGCAGTCCACATAATCTCTCGCCATTGGGTCTGCTGGGCAGGAAGGATGGGACTTGCCATCCTACAGCATCCCAGAGGTCCCAAGTTGCCTGTTCCTGCTTAAGATGCTCTGCTGTTGATTTGGGTCAGGCCAGGGGATCTGTAAGGTGCAGCATTCCTCTCCCTCTATCGGTGGTTGTGAATAAAACCATCTCCCACTCAAGGGCTATTATTAGCCACGCAGAGAGAAAAGTAGACAATATACAGTAGTATTTTTACCTTTGAGCTGGAGCTAAGTAACTCGATCTTAGCTCTAGATTAGAGCAAATTCTTTCAGGAGACACTTGGTTCTAAACTAGGTCAGCTGGAAGAGATGTCCCCAGCCGATCCCAATATGAGAAACTGTTCATCCTGCTTCTTAGGGCCTTCCTGGGTTTTTTAACCTCTGATCTTCCCGCACCCCACTGAGGGCACTAAGAATCCACAGGCAACAAGTGACACCACAGAAGAAATAGCTATTATTAGGATCTCTTAGCTCTTCCTTGATGGTAATGCAACATGAAAAGTTACATGCAAACTCTATGGCAAATCACATGGTGAGAAGATTTTAGTTTGAAATACTTGTACTCCCAGAGAACCTCCAGAGGTTCCCCACATGACTTATTTCCTTACCTGTGAATGCTCTTCATTTCATTTTTTTGGACCCCTATATAACCTGAACAGTCTCCAGCTAGTGCTCACACCCCTTTTCCTTTATTTTATTTTATTTTAGAATATTTTTACCCCACCTTTCTCCTTGGAAAGGGACCCAAGGTGGCTTACAATAATGAGGGACAATATACAGTCCAGAACATTTAATACATATTCAAATTAAGAACAGGGAATTAGAAGAGGCATCTTAGAACATTAAACGGTAACATTAGAGCTACAAAGAGCACGCAGGAAGAAAAGAAAAATCCATTATGAGGGGTGAAAAGCAACATGGGAAAACTAGTGTTCTTATGAAATCAATCAATGCAATCATGTATGGCAATCCATATAAAGTAACATAGTAGGTAGTCCCTCATTCAGGGAACGCTTGCCTGAAGAGGAAGGTCTTTGCCTGCTTCCAGAAAGATAGCAAAGACGGGGCATTCCTGGCCTTCAGCGGGAGGGAGTTCTAGAGTCTGGGAGCAGCAACAGAGAAGGCCCTTTCATGTGTTCTTTTGAGGTGCACCTGTAAAGGTGGCGGGATGGAGAGAAGGGCCTCTCCTGATTACCTTCACACCCAAGTCAATTTATGCTGCAATATTCAGTTTTTGAGGCAGCTTGGACCCAGGCTGTTTTGTGCTTTGTAGGCTAAGGTCAGAACTCTGAATTGTGTCCAGTAGGTGCTTGGCAGCCAGTGGAGTTGCTTTAGTAGAGGTGTAATGTGATCTTTGTAACCTGCCCCAGTCAGCAGTCTGGCTGCTGCATTCTGGACCTGTTGAAGTTTCCTGAGACTTTCCTTTCTCCTTTTTTTTAATATAAAGCCACAGAAAGGGACATTGACCACAAGAATACAGTATATAATCCCCTTTGCCTTGCTTTACCAAGGACAATGAAAGAAAAAGGCAAGACGGATGGCAAGCAACTGCTTTACTGCCTTCCAGTGCCCCTGTGTGGTTGTAAGTGGAAACTGTTGTTGTTCATTTGTTCATTAGTGTCCGGCTCTTCGTGACCCCATGGACCAGAACACGCCAGGCCCTCCTGTCTTCCACTGCCTCCAGGAGTTTGGTCATATCCATTTTGGTTGCACTGATGACACCGTCCAACCACCTCATTCTCCGCTGTCCCCTTTTCCTTTTGCCTTCAGTCTTTCCCAATGACAGGGACTTTTCCAAGGACTCCTCTCTCCTCATGAGGTGCCCAAAGTACTGGAGCCTCAGCTTCAAAATCTGTCCTTTCAGTGAACATTCAGGGTTGATTTCTTTCAGGATGGATAGGTTTGTTCTCCTTGCAGTGCAGGGGACTCTCAAGAGTCTCCTCCAACACCACAGCTCAAAAGCGTTGATTCTGCAGCGACCAACCTTCTTTATGGTCCAGCTCTCACTTCCATACATCACTACTGGAAAAACAATAGCTTTGACTACCCTGGCCTTTGTTGGCAAAGTGATGTCTCTGCTCTTTAAGATGCTGCCTAGGTTTGCCATCACTTTCCTCCCATGCAAGCATCTTTTAATTTCATTGCTGCAGCCACCATCTGTTTGCCAGGAGGTGATGGGACCATTGGCCATAATCTTATTAATTTTTTAAATGCTGAGCTTCAGCCCATTTTTTCCACAGTAGTTTCACAGTGGAAACTACTCAAGTACAAAGAGAAAGAAAAAAGGCAAGGCACCAGTAAGGTCTGTGTCCCACACCCTCGTCTACATTTGTTGCCCGATAAATGCCACAACCTATTTACGTATTATGTAACTGCTAGAATGTAGGTACTACAGAGAATAAACATATAATGAAGCCTTCACTGGCCTTAGTTAGGTTGCTTGACTTAAGTTCTAATTCAATTTTTTTATATGGTTAACCTTCCCCTCCCCCATTTCTTCTATGGCTAGAAATCATATGTAATCTTTTCTTTCTATGTCATCCGTAGGCGTTGTTCTCAGTACACATGCCTCCTCCTTTTGAAGTAGGGTAGCAGCCCTTGGCAGGTATCCAGCCCAGGAATGGAAAATTTGAAATCCTCCTCCCATGCTTCCTGGGAACATTTCGCTGCAGGTGCTCAGAAGCCAGGAAACATGGAATTGGAAGTCCATGAGATCTCCACTCCTTAGCTAAGCTCCATCTTCCCTGGCTTCTGGTGTTCTGCAAATGTGAAGCTTTCTGAGAAAGATTATGGACCCTTGTTATCACCCAGATTATAATTACAAAGATTCTTCTGGTAAATTAAAGACATAACAGGTTCACTCTGGCAAGGCAACAAAGACAAAAGGTACCACAGGGTGCTTCAAAAGGTACGTGAAGGCTTCTTTTCCATTATATATCTCAGATGACTGACATTCCTGCTGCTGGGTTTAATTCCCTTTAAAATTTAGGCTTAAATAAACATAAAAAGACTACCTGTTCAAGTCAGACAATTAAAGCACAACATAATTGCTAGATGAAACATGGAAGTCTATAAATCTGTAACAAAGTGCATCTTATTCTTAATGCTGGCACTATTTTCTGGCTAATTATTTTTGTGCTGTTGTCATACTGGTCATTTTAGGGGCTTAAATACATCTTCAGCGTAAGGACATAAACTATTATTCATCAGAACAAGAACTTCCCAGATATTTTGTACAAATAAAGCAAAACCATGCAATGCTTTAATGCAAATAAAGTAAGTTGTGTGAAACGTTGATGCCTGCTGCTTTATTGGATACTTTTAAAGATTAGAAGCAATGGAAGGTGTTTGTCTCTCTTACAGCTCAGTCATTGTTTTGTGCTGGTTGCAAGTGTAGATGTACACTTTGTTTTAAATTGGAGGAAAAAAACTGTTTTGTCCTTCACTGCTGTGTGAACTTCTCAGTTTATGTAAGTTATGGAATCTTTACCAATGAAGAAGGAATAAAACAAGTTCTCCTTGTTATAATCTCTCCCGGAGACAAAGGAGTACTTTAGAGACTGATTTTTTTTCATGGTGGTTTACATCCCTCCTCTTTATGAATTTGATCCACGTTCCCATGTTAAACTGCCAATTTAAAATACAAATATAAAAATGTTGGTAATACGAACTCCTTGTTCTGGACCACGACAGGCAGGCCTGATCCATACACAGCTGCATCAGACATTAGCTTGCTAAGTACTCACTGAGCAGTAAGCAGCCCATGTTCCGTGACTAGTACTACAGCATATCTAATAACAATCTGTTACACTTCTCCCTTGAATTGCACAGCTCTGAATGGTTTGGTTTGGTTATACACTGATCCCCCACATCCCAAATAAATATTGTGACCCTAGTCTACCAGAACTTAGGGTGTAAGTTCAACAGCAGAGGTGTCTAAGTGGTCTACTTGCCCCTAAACACGATCTCTAATTCATTCTCTAGATCTGGGGGTCATAAGGTCCTTTAAGGCCCATTACACACTGCACTGTATGGAAAGGCTTGTCCACACTATGAAAGAGAGACCCAACACAGAGAACAGTTTTCTGTCTCTTGTGTGTTGTGTATGCACGAGTGTACTCATTATCTGTTCATAGTTAGGGGACATGAGATTTATACATGGATTTTGGGCTACATAGGGATCCTGCACCCCTAACCCCAGCATTCTTAAAAAGAGGAAGTGTACAGTGACTTAAAAAGTGAATTACTTTTGTGGTGGCCGAGGACTGTCCAGTTTTGATTAGTGGAGACACAATATACACTCCTATTCATATTTAGGGACAAACATCTTTTTTGAAAATGTCTCATTAGGATTACATTTGAAAACCATAAAACTTTAATATAAGTGAAGTTTCTGTTGCATGCATAATTTCCGGAGGCCTTTCCTAATGTTTAGAGCAGAACATACAAAACCCAAGTTGAACAGTTCTATCAGTACCTTGAGGCAGCCTGCTCTCATCAGGCTGGGAGAACCCAATGCAGAGGGATGAACTACTTCTCTTTGACTATGCTCAAGGGAATTAAAAAGGCACAGAGAAATCAGGCGTTCTTTTAAGTCACAATTGTGTTTGTTTGTGATACATGTTGACAACAGCTATAACAAGAGCTCATTGCTTTAAAAGAAACACAGTAGTCCAATTACATACAGAAAAAGCACCTGTAAATGTATTTATTCAGCCAATATCAGAAATTCAGATTGTTTAAATTCTCCCCTTACATAGGCTTAGGGGGTGGTCTTGGTGCAGCACCCTGGAAAGACAAAGCAGAAAAAAGTTAGACAATGTCCACCTTGCTTTGTCATTTCTATTCTATACTTTTGTTAAATATAAACTTAATTTCTGTCCCAAAGCAGATTCAATATAGAGGAGTTGCAGCAAATTAGCAAACTAATGAAGAGGTAGCCTGGAGCTGGCCTTTCCTTTTCAGCATAATCTTGAACATCTAGGTCTAACGCTTACAAAATCCTGGCTCACACATTATTATAAAGCATTACATCCATGGATGATGCTACATAAACAACAATCCAGCAGCCCCTTGGGTAAAAGAATGAATGAGACATCTAATGGGCTTCAGGAGGTATGTGGTGGATCAACCATTCCAACTCTTCCCCTTCCTTGGCATTGTGCCTTTTTAAAACACAGAATTAAGACTGCCATTTTGTTCTTGCACATTCACTTCCGCTATAATACAGTTAACACTATACAGTATATCCTTAATAACACAGAGCTCCAAAACTAGTGGTGCTCTACTAGCTATGTTATCGAGTTCTGCAGTGAAACTGAAGTGAGTCAATGTGTTGACCAAGTACTTACTGCAGGCCTGAACCGGGGTGGAGGAGTGCGGTCCTTACGGGCCTCACGGGAACGATTCCTCACAACCTTGCTGTGGATGGCACAGCTAACACAATAATGGAGTTTCACATAGAGCTTGGGCAAGACATACGCTAGAGGAAGAAAGTACCATTAGTGTAATCAGACATGCTAGAAAGAGAACACTCAGTTGCTAGAACCAGTGGGAGTCCAACTACCTTAGCAGGCTCATAAAAAATGACTGGAATAAAATTCCTAAACAACTATCGGCAATAAAATAAAAATAAAATATAAGATTTTTTTCCCCAAGGAACTTAAAAGCAAATTTCTTCTAGGAAAATAATACACAATGAATTTTCAACACTCTTCTTTTAGAGGTCCTTCAGTAAGAATGGAACTCAATATTCTTGCCTCATAAATTGTTTCTTTTAGTGCCTTTTAGAGGTGATGTGGTCCAAGAAAATAGATTAATTGTACAGGTTTTTAATTCTGCTAAACTTTACAAAATTCCATTCTGGGGCTTATCTTGACATTGTTTCTTGCTGAGCAAGCAAAAATTAAGGCACCCAAAAACTAACACTACAAGAAATGAATGATGGAATCAATAATTTTGTTCAAAGGCTTTCTTTCTAAGACAGTGGTTGCCAACCTGGGGGTCAGGACGGGGGGGGGGGAGGTCAAATGACTATTTCACAGGGGTTGCCATGAGCCAGCGAAGAAAAAGACACAAAAGGGTTGGGTCTGGAGGAGGAAGCGGGGGAAGAGTTACAGCTTGATAGGTTGGAGGGGATTTCAGTCAATGGCACCGGAAGCTGCGATTGGCTGAGAATGCCTGTAGAGGAAACTTTTCAAATGGGGCTTGTGGCCTCTTCCCAGCAGGGCAAGGGGTCACAACAACATGAGGAACGGTACTAAAGGGTCACAGCATTCGGAAGGTTGGGAACCACTGTTCTAAGACAACTATAAAACCCCAAATACTCTTGAACAGAATGCCTGGGTTCTGTTCTGTTCAAAAAAGGCCATTATTTTCTTTATTGGTTTATTTATTGCACTTGTAGGTCACAAATGTAATGACACAACACACACACACACACACACAAGCCTTTATAATGTTTTCCCTTAATTCTTTTAATTTTCTGCTTCACCACTTACAGTCAAAGACACTTGCTTCAGAGATATCTCGGACTGCAGCTGCCTCTACAATGTTTCGGATGACAAACTTCTTAATAGCCTTGTCCTTGGGGACACAGCGGGCACAGTTAGTACAGCGAATGGGCTGAACATGTCCCCGGCCCTTCTTGGCACGGCCATTGTTCCTTCTCTTCTTTGTCTGTTAAAAGGGTAAAAGGATTATGACGAAATGTCAAACTTTTAGACAACCAACATGAAGTATAGTGAAAACTGCTTCTACTTAGACTGGCAAATAAACATTACAGCTCATCAACAGAAGAATTCCCTATCTCTATTCATCTGGATTCACATCATAACAAAAATTGAGCCTTCATGTTTGTTACAGGTGTGCTAGGGATAAATAAAAAGGTAAACACTATAACCACCACCACCCACCTTGCTTGTGAATAAAAGCAAAAAGTTCTGCTTATATACCGCCACATAGCACTTCACGCACTCTCTGGGTGGTTTACAATTTTTTAATTATGCGGGCTACACATTCTCCCCCCCCCACACACAAGCAAGCTGGGTACTCATTTTAGTGACGTCGAAGGATAGATGGCTGGCTACCTGGCATCGAACCCCAGATCATGAGCAGTTTTTGCTGCAGTACAGGCATTTAACTACTGAGCCACAAGACTCTTTCTAAGACGCATTAAGACTGAAATCTTGTTGCTATACATTTACACAACACAAGAGGAATTACTTCATTAAGTCATTTCATCTTTAATTAAATATATTCTATTCCCAAATGACTTGGAAAGCTTCAGGTGCTGAAATTCTCTATGGTTCCTTTTTGCCCTGGGGAGCCTTTTGGGAGCTGTGGGCTGTAGAGTGAGCGGAGTATTAAATATCATTAAATCACCAGCAGCAATAGTAACAGTATTTCAGCCTATGTGTATGAATGTATGTGATTTAAATGTTTACTTCTGGAAACCAGATGCTGGGAACAAATAAGGCATCTCATGGGGATCGGGTGAGTCCCACTGTAAGAAAATTGGTTGACTTCACAAATAGTGGTTTGATAGAAGAGAGCCATGTCCTAATTAACTGGTGGGTCAGGATCCACAAGCTGTACTTGTGCCATTCTAGGGCAATTTTAGCACTCGCACCTTTATTTATTTTCCATTTACCAGGGTTTGATATAAAGAAAATAAAAAAACTGGGGTAGAACAGACATAAGCACAGAGGCAACTGTATCTAGAAGGGCTTCCCATGCCTGAAGCTGACAGAAGAGCATTCAGTGTTCTAGATGAGATGTACCACTGATACTGCCCATGCCTGTTGTTGAAATGGCACCAAATAACTGCCAATGTCTACCCCTGGGCATTTAATACCAATAAAATGTTTTCCCCTTTTGCATTGCAAGATAGTGGCAAATCCTCTGACTATTACATCGATTTTGCTCTGCAAAATTTACAAAGGCATGCAGCCTACCCACTCATCGGCCACTGAACCCCTACTGATATATATGAGGGTTCTAGTCACTGTATTTATTTAGTACACTTTTTCCATTTCCCCTCACTTATGAGACGCCAAGTGGTGTACATTGGATCCTCCAAAGGCTCCCATCCCGATCCTTTTCGCTTCAGCCACCGGGACTTTTTCCTCAACCCACCCACCAGGCCTCTTAGGCCTCAGCAGCAGCCACTTCCCCACGCCCACCCCCACCACACCATGGGAATCCCTCCATCCTTCTCAGGTGCTTTCCCCCTTCCTATCCGCCGCGGAATCCCCCCCCCCAAGAAAGATTTGACCGAGGAAACTCGACTGCGGTGCGCAGGAGATACCCGACAGCTCAAGAGTTTTCTCCCTCAGAGACGCTTTCTGTGCGCCGAGGCGGGCCACGTTCTCAGGCGGCATCACAAGCATCATCAAAAGGCGCCATAAGAGCGCGCGGCGCTGGGGGGGGGCGCAAGGCTCCGTGCAAGGCCGGCGCGAGACCGCCAACGACCGTCCCCCTCACGACCAAACCCGGTGGAAGGCCGTGGCTATGTGTGTGGGGGGGGGAAGGAGAAAGGTATTTCCAGGAAAAGGGGCCCAGCATACCCAGGAGGGCAAGGAGAGTAGGCGACCTGGGGCTCTTTCTACCTCAAGCCCCCCCCCCCCCTTACAAAGGAGGCGGATATCCTCCTAACCCGGCAAACAACCTGCCGCCTTTCCTTCCCAACCGCCGCCCCCTCCCCCAACTTCGCGGTGTTTGGAGCGGCCCACTGCCCGCGCGCCGCCGCCACTACCCACCATGGCGACGCTGAGGAGGCGAAAGAGGATCCGGCTTCCTCGCCTCGCTCTTTATATAGGTTCCCTCCGCCGACCGGAATTTCTCCAGCACACTTCCGCCGCTCGTGCCAAACCTTCCTCCAGAAGCGTTGTTGTTAAGCGGCCCTCAGTGAAACTCCTCCTCACCACCAACACCCCAAAACAACGTCACAGCTCCCGGGAGGCGTCGCCTACTTTCTCCTCCAAAATCGGCTCCAGGACCCTTTGGTTGGGCTTCTTTTAACTCCACCCTGCGGAAGGTTATTTTCAATGAAAAAGAGTGACCTAAACGGAATGCCTCCCAGAATGCATCGAAGAGAGAAGGGGCGGGGCCTGAGAAGACGTATGCGGAGGAGGGGTGTGTGGGAATTGTAGTTTTTATTTTCCGAACTGGGCGCGTGTTTCCAGTGGGGGAGCCCTCATCTTTTACGCGGTGCATGTTCCTGGATGAAGGTATAAGACAGTAGAGCTCCGGATAGTACAATATGTATTTTGAATATTAGTGGATTTCTTCCTCTTCCATGTTTTTCAGCTGGCTGTTCTTATCTTTTATTTATTTATTTATTTATTTATTTATTTATTTATTTATTTATTTATTTATTTATTTATAATAGAATATTTTTAACCCAACTTTCTCCTTGAAAAAGGACCCAAGGTGACTTATGACAATGAGGGGTAATATACAATCCGGAACATTAAGACATATTCAAGTTAAGAACAGGGAATAAAAAGAGGCATCTCAGAACATTAAAAGGTAACGGTAGAGCTACAAAGAGCACGCAAAAAGAAGAAAATCCATTATGAGGGGTGCAAAGGAACACGGAAAACACTGGTGTTCTTATGAAATCAATCAATGCAATCATGTATGGTATGGTAATCCATATAAAGTCACCTAGTAGGAAGTCCCTCATTCAGGGAAAAGCTTAGCTGAAGAGGAAGGTCTTTGCCTGCTTCTGGAAAGACAGCAGAGGTGGGGCAGTCCTGGCCTCCAGCAGGAGGGAGTTCTAGAGTTTGGGAGCAACAACACAGAAGGCCCTTTCATGTGTTCTTTTGGGGCACACCTGTGAATCTGGCAGGATGGAAAGAAAGGCCTCTCCTGATGATTTGAGCACTCAGCCTGTTCATACTGCACGATTCGATCTTTGAGGTAGCTTGGACCCATGCCATTTGGTGCTGTATAGGTTAAGGTCAGCACCTTGAATTCTTCCCAATAGGTGCTTGGCAGCCAGTGGAACTGCTTTATTATGGGTGTAATGTGCTCTCTGTAACCCACCCCAGTCAGCAATCTGGCCGCTGTGTTTAGGACCCGTTTAAGTTTCCTGAGACTTTCCATCGGTAGCCCCACATAGAGTGCATTACAGTAGTCCAACCAGGAAGTCACTACTAGGGAATGTGCCACAATGGTCAGAGCAGATTTCTCAAGAAATAGGCATAGCTGACATACTAGTTTTAATTTTTCCAATAACATTTAATATTTCCATGAGATGGTGAATACTGAAGATTAGGAGCAAGAGTACAGTATTCATTTCTAGAAGAAATTACACAAACCAGTGAAAATGACTAGGCTTTTAAGACTTCAGGCTACCTGAACTCTTAGGGAAATCAAGCAGAATATTCACCTGGCAGCTCAAGAATGAGCACCCACTGATGACTCGCAGGAACACGCATGTAGTTCAAGAGTGAATGCAGCAGTTTAGTTCAGAATCAGCCTGTCTGTTTTCTTTGGTGGAGTCAGACTTGAATTTCTTTCCCTGAGGAGTTGTCCCCATTGCTTTGTTTCAAGAGGAGCCATCCTAGCATGACTGACCTACAATGCTGTCTTCAGAGGAGAAAGGCAGACTAGCGTTTTGAGCATATGAGCATCTCAGGAATAACTGGAGATTTCTAGGAAGAGCATTTGAACTACTCAGGTTAAACCCAAGGATTTGGGCACAAGAGGAACAAAATGAGGTTACTGTACAAGTATTGAGAGTCATTGTACAAACAAAACAATGCAGGTTGCTAATTTGATACACTGTCTTTTTTTTATGTATTGCTGGCGCATATTATGATTGGTCCAGTAGTATATATAGAAGATATTGCAATAGCACTAGCTGTTCCTCACAAATAGGAGCTACAGCACCACTATGAGTCACTCACATGGTTTCTGAGGACTAATTAGTGAACAGGACTCAGAAGCTGTATGTCTGAGCGTTAGCCTGTTTGTATGGCTCATTCTATTTGTTTCCTTTAAATGCAGCCGCATATCACTGTAATAGCTCATGAGGAGCCATTTTTTTCCTGGCTGAGTCTATCTCACGGGGTTAGGTAACCTATTTTGAGATTTAGAACCCTTTGGCCATATATGTGCATAGCTTCAGAAGGTCTTTGGAAGTCATTGGTTCATACCTTTGGCAGCAACCACCTGCCCATGCCCAGAAGAGACTGTCAGGAAAGAGGAAGAATTGTGCTCTTTCCTATTGCACATATTTTTGGGGTTTGATCATTTGATCAAATAAATACAGTAAATTTAAAAAGTGGGATGCCAGTGTTATTTTTAATTAGGTGTATATGCTCCAATAAACATTTTATCTTAGAAAAATATACCCTAGAAATATCTCAAGAGACTTCAAAGTTTATTTATTTGTTTGTTTCTATATTTCTATGCCACCCGTCTTCCCAAAAGAACTCCCAGTGATTAACAAAAACAATAAACAGAACAAATAACAAAGTCCTAATACAACAAGTGACAGATAACATAAAATACTTGATAAAAATACTCAGCATGGTGGCAGAACAAGATGAAAAAGAAAAACTAAAGGTCGCCAAATGCCTCTCTAAAAAGCAAGGTCTTAAGCCTTTTTTAAAAGGCGAGCAGAGACTGTGCTAGACACACTTCACTTGGCAGATGATTCCAGAGTGAGGGGCCAGCCACAGAGAAGGCTCAGTTTCAGGTTACTGATTTCCTAGCCTCCCTGGGCATGGCCACCTGAAGTGAGAGCGCCTGTGACATTCTGGTGGGTCCGGCCTCAGTTGACCTTTGGAAGATCCACTCCACCAGGTTTTCTGGTCCCAAGCCATGGAGGGTTTTGTTAATCAAAACCATTACCTTGAACCTTATCCGGGATGCAACAGGAAGCCAATGCAAGCGGACCAGAACTGGGGTGATGTGGTTATATCTGCCCGTACCCACCACCAGTCTGGCCGCTGCATTTTGTACCTGCTGAAGTCTCCAAATAAGGGTCAAGGGCAACCCCACGTAGAGAGTGTTGCAATAATCTATTCTCAAGATCATGAGCGCCTGCACAACTGTTCTCAGGGAAACCTCGTCCAGGTATGGGCGAATCTGGGCAATCTGCCGAAGATGGGAAAAGGCAGTCTTGGAAACGGCCACCACCTGGGCTTCCAGGGAGAAAGCTGGATCCAAGACCATGCCCAGATTCCTAACTCTCCCCCAGTTGGAGGGTAGCGCTCCCCAGACTGGGGAGAGGGGCCAGTGTACCAGGTAGAGGATGCCCCGAAAACAGAACTTCAGTCTTCTCTGGGTTGAGTCTAAGCCTGTTAGCCCTGGTCCATTCCATGACCGCATCTAGGCACAAGTCAAGGGTCTTCACTGCCTCCATTGTAGAGGTGGTAAAGGAGAGATAGAGCTGTGTGTCCTCTGCATACTGATGGCAGCAGACTCTAAATCCCCTAATGACCTCAACCAGCGGCCTCATATAGATGTTGAACAGCATGGGGGAGATTGCTGACCCCTGGGGCACCCCACAAGGGAGCGTCCAAAGGCTGACAACTCTTCCCCCAGCTGCACATGCTGGAGATGGCCACTAAGGAAGGACCAGAGCCAGCTATACGTTGTACCACCAGTCCCCACCTCGGAAAGCCAATCCAGCAAGATACCATGGTCGACGGTATCAAAGGCCGCTGACAAATCGAGGAGGACCAACAAGGTAGAACGACCTCTGTCAGCTCCCCTGAGGAGGTCATCTTGCAGTGTGACCAGGGCGGTCTCAGCCCCCCTACACGGCCTGAACCGGGAGTGGAATGGATCCAGGGCACGATCCTCCTCCAGAAATGACTAGAGTTGGGCGGCGGCCACCCTCTCAATCATCTTGCCCAGAAAAGGAACATTGGTGATCGGACAGTAGTTTGACAAGTTGTCCAATGCCAAGCCAGGTTTCTTTAGCATAGGCTTCACCACTGTCTATTTCAGGTGAGAGGGAAAAATCCCTTCCCTGATGGATGCAGTGCAAATGACAGAAGCCCACTCTGGCATGCTCCCTCCGGCAGACTTGATAAGCCAGGATGGGCAAGGGTTGAAGGGGGAAACCACCAGCCTACAATGAGTCAGTGCCATGGAGGCTTCAACTGACAAAACAGGCCCAAACTCAACCAGACGAGGAGACCGAGGGGGTGCAGCACTCGGGATACTTGAGGAGATGTTAGAACAACCAGAGTCCAGAACAGTTCAGATGGCCTCAATTTTAGTTCTAAAAAAGGCTGCAAAAGATTCACTAGTGAAATCACTGGGAGGAGGCCTAGACTGACCAGGATTGTTGAGGTCTCAAACCACCCGAAACAACTCTGCCTGACAGTTTGAGGCTGCACCAATTCTCGGGGAGGCATAGGATCTTTTAGCCTCCCTGACGGCATGAATGTAGCGCCTGGGCAGTACACAAATAGGAGCCTGATTAATTGCTGACTGGTCCCTTCCCCATTCTTCATTCTTTCTCCTTCATTCTTCATTCTTGCTTCATTGCTCTCAACTCAGCTATAAACCTTTTGGAGAAGGCTGTTAGCCCTCAGATGGAGAAGCCTCCTCTACCCAGGTCTCTTCTCCAGCTTCACACTCCTCCAAGAACCTTTGGTATCGACTACCAAGAAGGATTTCAGACCCTGAAATAAAGGGGGGGGGGCAGAGCTGCTGTGCTCCTAATTGTGGCATTCTTCCAGGGCAGATACAGATCAGTTCTTGGGGTGACTAAAATGATTACTGGGCTGGGGCACCTCCCTTATGAGGAAACACTAAAACATTTGGGGCTCTTTAGTCTGGAAAAAAGGCGCCTCAGGGGGGATATGATTGAAATGTACAAAATAATGCAGGGCATGAGTAAAGTGGATAGAGGGACGCTCTTCTCCCTCACAAAATGCCAGAACCAGGGGACATACACTCAAATTGAGGACTGGGAGAGTAACAACAGACAAAAGAAAATATTTTTTCACCCAGCGTGTTGTTAGTCTGTGGAACTCCCTGCCACAAGATGCGGTGATGGCATCTGGCCTGGATGCCTTCAAAAGGGGATTGGGCAGATTCCTGGAGGAAAAGTCCATCACAGGTTACAAACCATGAGGGTGATGTGTAATCTCCAGGCTTAAAACTGGGGTACTTCAAGGTCCAGATGCAGGGGAGTGGTATCAGGAGACAGATATCTACTCTTGTGTGCTCCCAGTCACATCTGGTGGGGCCACTGTGAGATACAGGAAACTGGACTAGATGGGCCTTTGGCCTGATCCAGCAAGGCTCTTCTTATGTTCTTATGTTCATGGATTTAACTTTCATTTTCTTCCCATGCCTTGTAAACATGATTGCCTTCTGAAGTCTTTATTGGTACTACTCTTTGGGGTGCTGATTCATGGGGTGATGGAAAGAGGGATCCAGAGTGAGGCATAGAAGAATCTACTCAGCAGGACCTTCCCATTAGAAAACCCATTGCACCGGATTGGGTTTTTGGTTGGGAAAACAGGCAGGATACAACCGGAACTGCTGCTGTGCACGGTTTTTGAAATGCGTTGCAACACTTGGAGCGCGGGCCTTGTGTAAGTTAAGGTGGCACTAGCAAAAGGGCATTATTTGCTGGGCTAGGCAAGCCCTGGAGTGTCCCTTTGCAAGCCCCAGTCTGCTTGGGGTAGTGCCAGGCGACTTCTCCTCCCTGTGCCAGAAAATAAAAGGCATCCTCAGCTGTTCTCCACCACGTACTCCCTCGTGCCGAAACGCGTCAAGAGTTAAATTGATTGGCAGCCCGATCCTCAAACCAGTTAAACAGGAGCCCTTGGATTTAAGCCGGCTTAGTCCTATTGAGCGAGAGCTAAGCCCCGGAGAGGCCCAGGAAGCCGACCGGGAGAAGCGGGGGGGGATGCAATAGCCAAGACTCCATTCTGCTCCGCCCTGGATTAAAAACCTCGGGATTTGAATTTTATTAAGGGGTGAAGGTGTGTGTGTGGGGGGGGAATCGTCTGCAGGTCTGGAGAGCCTCGGGGGTCTGCACGGAGGCAGGAGCGGTGAGTTTATTGCAGGAGCGCCGGGAAGCTCGCGCGCTGCAGCCAGGGGAGGGCGAGCCAAGCAAAAAATATCAGGCGGAGACAAGGATCGGGTTGGGGGGGGGGAGAAGAGGGGAAGGTTCGGGAGAAAAAGAGAGACGTGATGCACGGAGAGATCCGGGCGGGATTCTTCCTTAGAATTGTGCCGAGGACAGCTTTCCTTCGTCCAGCTTTTCGGCGGGTGCTTTGTTGGCCAATTCTTCGCGGAGTTGCAAAACGAGGGCGGCGAGCGGTGCCTAGGAGTGTGTGTGTGTGTGTGTGTGTGTGTGTGTGTGTGTGTGTGAGTGTGTGTGTGTGGGGTGTCGAGTCTGGGGGCCCGTTGCCCGAGCTCCCTTCGCCTCCTTTGTCCAGCGTCCCTGCTGGATGGCAAGCCTTCTGCCCGCCCCCTCCCTCGCCGCCTCCGGCTGTCGCTGAGCGAGTCCCAGGCAGCCTCCGATCGTGGGCGCAGGAGATTTTGCAACAGCAAGTGTGCGGGGACGGGGGGGGGTGAAGGGGCGCCGGAGGCTTCCCTTCTTCCTTTAGAAGGATCCCCCCCCACACCTCTAACTAAATACAGAGTTTTTGTTTTCTCGATGGTTCTCCCGTCAGGTGAGAGGGGAAGGGCTGGCTCGGAACCTAATTAACCCCCCACCCGCCCATGATGGCATGGGGGAGGGGGTGTCGCCAAAGGAAAAGGCAGGACTCCTAAAAGGGGGGGGGGTCTTCCACCAGACCCCTTTTGCTTGCCGGGAGTTTTCCAACACTCGCCTCCATCACCCCCCTCACTACTTCTCACTCGCACAGCTGCTGGAGAGGAAGGAAGAGCCAGTTTTTTTTTGGGGGGGGGGTCGGGGGTCGGGGGAGCAAAGCCAAGACTCGGTAACAGACACCCCCCCAGGTGTAAAGGGTGGAAAATGAGCCCTAGAGGGACCATCTACCCCGGGGAAGAGGGAGCGAAGGTGGGGAAAGGCGGGCCATCCAGCGCCGATCTGCTGCTGGGCTGAAACGTATTTAACTCCTGAGCCGATTATGGAATCTGCATGCCTTGCCTGCTCTTGGGTCTCTTCAGACAATAACATCTCTGTTTGCCTTCTGCGCCAGCCTTGCTGTTGGCGGGCTACTGTATCTAAGGGGAGAGAGAGAGAGAGAGAGAGAGAGAGAGAGAGAGAGAGAGAGAAGGAAAAACCCTGAAGGAGAAAAACTGTACCACCACATAAATATCACACACCCCTCCTCTTGGCTCCTTCCTAGATGTCTGGAAATGATAAAACTATCAGTCCCAACATAGTCATCCACAGAAGTTGGTTCTCTCTAGTGGCAGGAAGTTGCAAGGCTGAGTAACTGGGTAGAGAAATGTCCACCAACAACAACCCCATGGCATGAGGGAAGGCCCATCTGGGATTTCATTTGGCAGCCTCTTGGTACCATGTGTTACTCCCAGAGAATCATAATTAACAGATTAAAAAAACAAACAAATTGCTTGTCTTATAACTGTAGTTGGCTCAACAAGGCTTCTTAGTCTTCCTAGTTGACAAATCAAGTTCAAAGAGGCTTGCAGAAGCTGAAGGGAAAGCCCAGACTGCTTCCTCTCTTTCCTCAAGACTCTGGAAGTTGCGTCATGGCAACTGGATCTCTTTTCTTAAGAGATTGAAATGTTTCACTGCTCATCCAAAGCAGCGTTGTCAAACAGATGAATCTGTTTGGATGAGCAAGCAAAACGTTCCAATCTCTCAAGAAAAGAAGTCCAGTTGCCATGACTTAATTTCCAGATAAACTCACCTGGATGACTGAGAATCTTCACAGACATTTTCCTCAAAACTCATCCACAGGTTGCTGCTACTGTGGTGTTTGTGTAGAGTTTCTGCCTAGAAAAATAATCTGATCCCAAGGCACATCACAAGATGACAGGAAAGTGGGTTGCTGCCTGTCTTGCCCAGGATCCTCTGCCTAACCATTCTCCAGGCAATCAGGGAGTGGGGTCTTTCTCATCCCCTCTGCCTTTTCACTCTCCTGGCCTGTGACCCCTCCCCATGAGCACAAAGGCATCTCCCCCTCCTCACTGTACCATCTCTACCAGTGCTGGAAGGGCTGGGCATAGGCAAGCAGAATGCTTACCTCAAGGGGTGTTTGGCTTTCAGGAAGGCATGAGTGCTCTTTCCTTCTGCTGCTTCTTGTAGACATCTCTCCCCCCCCCCATGTCTCTCCACCAGGCATCCCACATGGCAGTGCTTTGATTGTTCAACTAACAGCCAAACAGCTTTGTTGTTGTTTTTCCCAGCCCAATGTATTAGGCACTTTTTTGATTGGTACTGAAATCAGGTTTGGAATGCGTCCTCTTTGATTTTTTGTTGCATTTGCGTATTGCCATCCCTTTAGTGAGCTCAAGAGAGCAAATGTGACTCTACCTCCCCAGTTCATCCTCTCAGCAACAACCGTGTGAGATTGCTCAGCATGAAAAAAACTGTGATGGGTCCACCACTTTAATATGTTGCTGCTGAACAAGGGTTTTGAGCCAAGGTCTTCCAAGAGCTCAACCAACCACTCCTCCCATGATGCCAGGGTGGGCTCTTTTAAAAGTGGGATCTTAAAGTGGGACACAATGATTCCTCTGACATCTAGGTCATTCCAAGATATTTTGCTTCCTGAGTCAGGACAGTAAATACCTGTCCCTCAGCTCCAGTCAGTACCATAGTGTCCAAGGAGACCCAAGTGATTCTAGCACCAGAGACAACTCTGTAGAAAAGGCTAGGACTGGCCCCAAGTGATATACATCAGTCTGGTAAGACACCCAGAAGTGCACACCTCCCATGTTGTTTCAGCATGGCTGGAAAACGGGTAGCCCTCTGGGTTCTGCAGAGTTGTGATGCCCATCTAAGTGACTTGGGATGCCCATCAGCACAATCAATGGGGAGCTGAGATGGAGGGTCACCAGTTCCCCAGCCCTAGTTTTCTAGGGAGAGATGGGTGCCTTTTGGCAGAAGATGTCTGTGTGTGCTCTTCTCTAAGAACTTGGGAGAGGGAGAGATGATTAACTTACATCAGTAAAAAATAGGTCCAAGCCTTTGCTTCTATAAATGGAATATATCAATAATAATAGTTTGTCATTAAATGAACTCTGACTTATGGTGACCCTTTTGAGGGTTTTCCAGACAGAGAGTATTCAGAGGTAGTTTACCATTTACTTCTTTTGGGGGCATTCTGAGACTGTGCAGTTCCATGCAATGGATTTATTTATTTATTTTGGTTGCATTTATGAAGCCACCTGGAGCATTCCGATCTTTACTACTCTACCATCAATTCAAACTTTGTTCTGGAAAAGAGGACCAGATATGTAGGGTCATGGCAATCAACAGGCACCAATGTGGTCAAGATCCCTGCTAAAGATGGACATGAAGCTCAGCAAAGTGCTTCATGTCAATCCTTACCCATCCCACCCCCCCACCTCCCAGGGCTGGCAGGTCCACTCACCTTGCTTGGTGTGCTGCCAAGGCCCTCCCCCTGGTGGCAGTGCACCAGCCTAGGAAGGAGTTTGGGCTGCCCTTCCCTGCCTCCTCAGGCAACAGGACTGTTGTTGGCTGTGCAAGGAGTCTCCCCCACCCACCTCCTCCTCGGATGGGCTACCTGCTTGAGGAGGCAGGGGAAAGCAGGCCAAGCTCCTTCCTGGATTGGTGCACTGCTGGTGAAGGAGCCCAGCAACACACCAATCAAGCTGAATGGCCCTGTGGAGAAGGGGGGGGGAGTCAAGAGTGGCACCTTTGGTGCTGCACTAGAGATTCAGCATGAAGCGCTTCATCATGCTTCGTGCCCATCCCCAATTCATGCTTGCTTTTATCCTACTTTTTATTATTTATTATTTATTCTTGTACTTATTAACTGTCCGATTTTCCCGTAGGGAACTCTGGGCATTGTACAAGTCACCCAATAGCGACTGCCCAACTACAACCAAAAACAAACCCCAACAATAATAAACAGTGAAGGCCTAACAAAATACAAATCAATATACAAATACCATACAAGAATACTAAAAAAGGAAATAGCAAGTAAAATAGACATAGCACCACTGACCCAGACACAGTCAAAGTCAAAAACAACTTTTTTTGGTCAACCCATCAAGAACACTCACTCAATGAGCAGTCATTCATTCTTGGCCAAGCTTATCTCACAGGGATAGGTCACCTGTTTTGAGGGGGGGGGGAGTAACCTTATGTACACTGTCCTGAATTCCTTGGAGGGGATTTGAGAAACAAGGGTCATAAATGATGTTGTTTTTCTTCTTCTTAGGCTCCAGAAAAAGGAACCCTGTCCCAGTTCCTGACATATTCTGGCTTCTCTGCTCAACACCCCATCCTTGTTTGCTGCCCTGGAAGTGTACTGTGCAGTGAGAACACAGGTGAATGGGGGGGTGCAGGAGAGGAAATGCAATTTGAGAGGTCATAGGTTTGTTTCCAAGGAGACCCCAGAATGATGGCTTGGTTATAGGAGGCAGCAGCTTTGGGTCTCCCCAAGATTGGGGGAGATTTGACAGGGGGTTGAATTTGATAGTGAAGATGGAGAAGCAGGCGCCAGCGGTCCCCACAGGGGGCTTAGAAGGAACAGGAAGAGACCGCTTGGTAATCCAGCCTGGGATCGTCCGGGAGCTACCTCGCTGGGCACTGCCATGCCAGGAGGGCATACCTTACAGCCCGGAGTCCCAATGGCAGGATTTCCTGAAGACCCTGCAGTCCCCTCCCATGAGGTGGGGAAACCCACATTTGCCCGAGGTTGCCTCCTGGGATGACCTGGTCACCTTCGAGAGGGTTTTGGGGGCTTGTCAGTGGCCTCGGGAATACCGGGTGACCCAACTCATGCCAGCTTTTGGTCCAGAAGCCCAGCCAGCGTCAAGTGGCCAGAATCCCAGGGGCAAAAGAGATTATGGGAAGGTCAAGGCCATCTTCTTGCAAGGGAGCTCCGCCGGCACGGAGATCCATCGCCAGCGCTTCCGTCAGTTCTGCTACCAGGAGGCGGAAGGGCCTCGCGAGGTCTGCAGCTGCCTGCGGGAACTCTGCCATTGCTGGCTGGAGCCCGAGAGTCGGACCAAAGAGCAGATCATAGAGCTGCTGATCCTCGAACAGTTCCTGACTATCCTGCCGGAAGAAATCCAAAGCCAGGTCAGGGAACGTGGGCCCGAGACCTGTGCCCAAGCCGTGGCCCTGGCTGAAGGCTTCATCTTGAGGCAGCAGGAAGGCGAGCGGCGGGAAGAACAGGTGAGAGGCCTTCATTTGGTGGGTAGCAGGAGGGGTGGAGTGGAAAGAGGGCAGCACAACAAGGATCCTCACTCTTTTGGGAAAGAAAGCGAGTCTCTCTGCATTACAGTGGTCAGTTTACCACTGAGGATGGGAGAAGGATAAACTGAGGGCTCCCCCCCTCTTTTTTTGCTTGTACTGCTGTTTATACTGTTGTTTTTACCTGTATAAATTTTAACTTGTTGTAAACCGCCCAGAGTTCCTGTTGGAAGATGGGCGGTATAGAAATGAAACAAATAAATAAATAAATAAATAAATAAATAAATAAATAAATAAAATAAAACAATCCCCAACAGGTGAAAACCAGTGGCAACCTTGAAACAACCCCTTGCTTCTTCTGGGGTGTGTGTGTGCAGGGGTGGGGGGGTCCTACCCTGCAGCTGCAGCTTTGCAGAGCAGCAGGGGGCTTCTTCACATAGTGCACAGTTGTAGTGCAGAGTCCAGAATAGGAGGCTTGAAAATTCATAAGGCAAGGTTGCCTACCTGTGACTGAAGTTCTTTGTGCTGCCATCGGTGAATTTACACACATGGGTCCTCTTGCAAAGACAGTCCTCGGACAATCCCAGAGCTGACTCGGCACTGCTGTGCTCCACCCCTTCAGTACGGCACACATCTGCGCCCAACAGCTGCTCAGCAGCAGTTCCCTTCCATCTGCACCACTGAGTTTAGCCTTTCCCAGCATGCCAGAGAGGAGGGAGGTTGGGTGGGTTGAGTGAACTCACAGGTGGTCACTCGAAGAACTACAGCTACAAGGAAGCGACCTGGCCTCCTCCTCTGTGGTCTCTGTAATTCACACACAGCGGTGCCTCACCAGCTTACTTACCAGCTGGTGGGAAGTCATATGCCAGTAACAAAGACTATATAGCACAGCCAAACCAAGCCTCTGACCTTGCTCTAACACCCAGACTGTTAATATTCCACAAACATCAATGGTTGTCATCAGGTTGCAGCTTTATATACGTTTTATAACTGGATACTTTTAGATAAAACTCTGGATGCTATTACAGTCCCAGTGGAATTATTCTTCTAACTTACTAGCAGAGGATGTTTTGCATATTTGTACGGAAGGGGAATTGTTTGAACCAGCCATTATCAATGGTTTTTATTAGCACCCATAAACAGAATATGAAGGAAATATAGGCCGAATCAGGATTGTACAAGTTGCATAGTGAACCTTATAAGCTGGTGCTGTTTTGTAGGATCGGAATTGGAAATGGACTTAAGGCACTGTGGAAGGATTAAAGTAGGGAGTGTTGAGCCGCCTCCAGACCGTCCTTTCAGGCAAAGCGTAAGGTGTTCTTGCTAAACACATGCTTTTGAAAGTGGTCGAAGAAACTGAGTTTCTGTGGATTGGTGGTTTTGATCTTTTGATCCCTGATGTTGTTGGGCCGTACCTTCTGGAAACATTTCTCATTGGCCATGCTGAGTTGGCCTTCCAAGTTGCCCAGAACCTTCTGAAGTGCCAAAGTTAAGAATAATTTCTACAGAGATTGCTCTCAGAGGAAGATGCATGAGTACTTTCTTTCTACACGTAAGGATTGTGGCCAGGCAGACAAAACAGGCATCATGATTATAATGCATAAAATGTGTGAACATACTATTTTTAAAAGCATTAAATAAATGTGTGCCTTTCCTTTCATTTGAAGACAAAATTAATGACGCTAACATCAGGACGTTCCTTTTAACCTGTCCTTTCCCGTCTCACAATGAACAAGGGACACTGTTCCAAAATGTAGCTGTGTGTTCCACTTGGGGTTTAGTGTTGAAAGAAGATTAGATAAATCGATGAGCTACAACATTGAAGGAAACGGTTTAATCCTAGAACTGCAATGCTAGAAAGGACCTTATGGGCCATCAAGTCCAGCTCCTCTCAAGGAGGCACACTGGAGAATCCAGCTCCTAACCTCTGCCTCCTTGGCCAGCTGCAGAAACCACTGGGCTATTCAGCAGACTAGGGACTTCAGGTGTGGGTCCATTTGAAGAAGAGGGCTCTAGTCCATCACGGGTAGTTCGTAAGGTGCCATAGGCCTCCTGATTATAAATGGAACATACACCCTCTCCTATCAAGTACACATTATCATTGAGACTCTTTGTGATCTGGAATGCTATTATTTTTTCAGGGGGCAGAGCCGTTCCAAGAGGTGGCAGTGGATTTTTCTGAAGGCCAGAGGGTTCTGCTGAATGCCAGGCAGAGACAGCTTGGCAGGGAAGCTGGAAAGCTGGGCAACAGCAACATGTATTCATTAAGTAAAGGTAAAACTATAACCACTAGTTCTGAGTAGTTGCTGTTCTCTTGTCCCATCATGAACCATGAAGCATCTGTTTTACCTTTCTGGACTACTTCTGGCTCTCAATATGGTCTCAGAAAGTGATGCTTTTTCTTGTGAGCATTACCCTATAGAGCCCTTGTTCTCAAACTTGGGGTCCCCAGATGTTCTTGCTCTGCAATTTCCCAGGAGCCTTCGCCACTAACTGCGAAGGCAAGGTTGCAGTTCAAGAACATCTGGGCCCCCCAAATTTGAGAACCACTACTATAGAGCAGTGCTTCCCAACCTGGGGCACCCAGATGTTCCTCAACTTCAAGTCCCAAAAATCCTGGCTGGCACAGCTAGTGCTGAAAGCTTCTGGAAGTGTTAGTCCAAGAACATCTGGGGACCCAAGCTGGGAACCACTGCTATAAATATTCCAGCTTGGCTGCTGTAGTGTGCTGTACATTCAGCTGTCTTGGAAAACTGTTCTGATCCTGTGGCTGGTCTAGAATGTGGCACTTAGCTTTAGCCTGTGAACCAGTTACACGGGGTTCATGTCATACCAATCTTTGGTGATTTAAATAAGCCTCTAAGCTAACTTTTAGTCTCTTCCAAAAACCATTTTGAAATTAGAGTCAGATTTTATTCTTGTCTTGCTATTCTCTTGGTTTTAAACGTGTGTTGATTTGTTTATTTTTTCCTCTCTACTGTACTTTTCTTACAGGGACTTTTGTTTGGGTTCTAGATTACTGTAAGCCACTTCAGGGGTCCCGAAGCAACTTCCAATTATGAATAAAATGACTGATAAAAGACATTTAAAGCATTTTGGATTGTATGTGAACCCATGGTTCTTAAAATTGATGACTTTAGTATAACTCATAACATTTCAGGCTAGAAAAAATTTACTCCAGCTTGGCACCTTTCAGATGTGTTGGAATACAACTCCCATGAGTCCTCGCCATCTGATGCCATGCAGGAGGAAAGCGATCTTGGAGGGATGTGGTATTCCCATCCCCGTTCTGCTTTAGCCTGGAATAACTGTGTGATTTGCTTTCCTGAAGGTGCCAGTCTCGGGAGCAGAACTGAGAAACAACACAAACAGGAGGAACCCAAGAAGGAGGAGGAGGAGGAGGAGGAGAAGGAGGAGCCAGCGGCTCCTGAGGGAACCCAAAGAAAAGAGAAATCTCACCTCTGCCTCGAGTGTGGCAAAAGCTTCACGCGGCCCTCAGACCTGGCTAAGCATCAGAACGTCCACACCGGAGAGAAACCGTACCTGTGTGTCGAGTGTGGGAAGAGCTTTAGCCAGCTCTCCCATCTGACGCGGCATCAGAAAATCCACTCGGGGGAGAAGCCCCACATCTGCTCGGAGTGTGGGGACACCTTCAGCCAGCGGGCGTATCTGGTCAGCCACCAAAGGAGCCATTCGGGGGAGCAGCCCTACCGCTGCTCCTACTGCCAGAAATGTTTCAGCCACCAGTCTGCCCTCAAGATACACGAACGGAACCACATGGGCCAGAAGCCCTACGCCTGCCCCGACTGTGGGAAACGGTTTGTTTCGTCTTCCTCTCTGACCACCCCACCGGAGGATCCACACGGGAGAGAAGCCCCACGCCTGCGGGGTGTGTGGGAAGAGATTCATCCAGCACTCCAACCTGGTCTCACACCAGAGAACTCACTCTGGGGAGAAGCCCTTCTCCTGCAAGGTGTGCGGCCGAAGGTTCGCCTACCCATCAGACCTCACCAGGCACCAGAAAATCCACACGGGAGAGAAGCCTTATCCCTGCGAAGAGTGCGAGAGGAGATTCACCAGGCTCTCCGACCTCATTACCCACCAGCGCATCCACACTGGAGAAAAACCCTATCGTTGCCTCGAGTGTGGGAGGCGGTTCAGGCAGAGGGGAGTGCTCGTCAAACACCAGAAGTGCCACTCGAAAGAGAACCCCAAGGGAAGCGAAATGACGCGCCCCCCAGAGTTAGACGCAAGCAAAGGACTGAGGGCTCACAAGATAAAACAGGAGAAAGAAGAACTGAAAAAACAAACAGGGTTCGGCTCAGTTCTTTCCGGCAGCCACTGATGGCTGCCTCTCCCACAGGGCTGGGCAGACCTGGGAGGGCATCCGTGCTGCTCCTTTCCCTCTGCTGCGTACTGGAAACTGGTCCCGAGAGTTGCAGACTGTGGCCCTCTCCTGTTTGGGCTGAACACGGCTGCGGCGGAGGAATAGTGTGGGGTGACTGGGGTAAACACCGGATGGCAAGGAACCCTCTCCTTTCCTCCTTCTCATTGCTTCATTTCCCACGGCTGTTGTTATAATGATCTTTGGGGGGAAAAGCTAAGGTAAAGATCGTGGTTTCCTCGGGTTGTGGCAACTGGAACAAGGAGCTTTTCTAAATACTGTCATGGGCCTGTCCTGTGTTGGCTGAATGAATGAGAATAGGGGAGAGAGAGGATAAATGAACCTACCTGTTATGCATGTATCCAAGGAATGGTTGAAAGAAGAATCTCTTGAACTCCATTCTGTGTAGTTTGGGGAGGGCTTTGGAGGGTGGGGAGATAGAATTGTTTCTATTGGGAAACATTTAGCCAGGGTTTAGAGAATATAGCCTGATCTCCCTAAGAGCAGCAGGGTTAGGACAGTACATATCGTTAGCCTCTGTAGTGATAATGGCAAAGGTTGGTCACCCTCCTAGTATCCCTTCATACTAGTGGCGTTGGTGGCTCCGTCTCTGTTCTGAAACAGAAGAGAGTCAGAATAAAATCATAGGCTGTCAGAAATAACCTCATCCCTCCTTAATGACTGAGGGAGTTGCCTTCTATGGAGTCGAGCCACAGATACCGTCCCTGTCTGACTGGCTATGGCACTGTAGGTGCCTGGGTGAGATCCTTCCGAGACTTGGCATTTGAAATGCCAGGATGAGAGATGGCAGGGACAGGATCACAGATTTTATAGGCATGCTGCACAGAGGCTTCTAACCTGGGATGTGGCTTCTGCACTTGGATAGGCAGAGTTCTGGCCAGAGATCTCTATTTATAAGGTAAACTATGCCAAAATACAGCCCCAATTCTAACCAGAAGGTGTCCTGGGCCACTGAGTCTTCTGCCCTAGGCTAGGTCCCTCGTAGTTCAGAGCTCATGGAGGAAGAATGAAGAGAGCTGTATCTAGCAAATGGGGCCTTCACTGCCCTATTGGTTAAGGATGAGATATAGCAGACTACCATATGTGGGGAGAAGATGGGGGGGGGGAGAGAGAATGGAGTGCCTAGGCCTCTGTGCATGATGGCTCTGCACTGTGCCAGCCTGTTTCATGGTTCCTTCTCGGGGAGCTGCTGGAGCTGGTAGATACACACATATTCAAATCAGGCAGGCAGGCAGGCAACCAATACCTGTAGCTGGAGTTGTGCCCTTCTGGCAGCACATTTTTGGCATGGGCAGCAGCTGCGGGGTTAAAGCCCTGGTCGTTCCATACTGGGTAAGGCTGGGGGGATGAACAGAGATGGGCTGGAGCAGGGATAATCAAGCCTGATGTTCGCATAGGTGGATCCTAGCAAACATACTCATGTTTTGTTCCACTTCGTTACTAATGTTTGTTTGTGTCATCTGTAGGTTGTACAATGTGGACATCCAGTAATGAGACAGCAGGGCTGACTTGCTAAACTGCCTCTGTTTTATAATTTGCCGGGGGGGGGGATGTTGGTAATTCAGTTCGTTAAATTTCACAGTTGTGGGGGTCAGTATTACTATTTGAATGAAAATATTCTGATGCAAAATGTGGGCTGGCAGATAGTTGCTCAAGGGTGTGTGTGCTCAGGAATTACCGTAAATTTTGATTGATACAGTGGTTAATTCGTTCCAAATGAAATTATGTTAAGCAAATTTTCCTTTATACAAATTCCCATAGGAATGCATTGAAAATGGAGTAATCCCATTTTTATGTTGTACGGATTTTCCCCATAGGCGATTATGTTAAGCACATTTCCCCTATCTCCGGAATTTTTATGTTGTACAAATTTTATGTTATACAAACTGTTTGTTATACAAGGGTCCACTGTATTTGTTCCAAAGCTTCAAGGTATTTCTTAGCGTGTAAATTAATCCAAAACTGTAGTAAGGAACTAACAAAATGATGTAACTACTTTTAAGTGGGCCTGTGTGTATTTTATAATTCTTGAGAAGTATAGAAATGAAGGTGTTGAACTGGTCTTTAGAATTTAAATTAAACAAGTATGTTTTTTCTTTTCTTTTTTTTTTAAAGCTGTCCTTATAGTTATGAAAGTAAGCTTGAAAGGAATGTGTTTGCCTCTGGAGAGATGTTTAGTCAGCAGAAAGAGGGATTGGGGTGCCCTTCATTAAGTAACCTCTTGTCCCTTCCATGAAAAACACCAGCAAAATAATGGAAATGTGTGACAATTTATACAGAAGTTTCTTTCTGGGCATTACAACGTGGGAATTTTCTAGGGCAGAGTACACACACCACCCTCATTTTGAAGAATGACGAACATACTATGAACCCAAATGATTTTAATAAAACAGATTTGTGTTCCTTTGAACTATTTGTTAGAGCCACTGAATAAGTATGTTTGGAAGCCAAGGGACAATCACGCACGTGTCTCACATTAGACATTTCTCCACTTCTCCTCTGACATCTTGGCCATCACTGAGCTTTTTTTAAGAGATCTGAGGTAAAGATAGAAGCCATTGTGCAGCAGTAGCTTCTACTTACGTAAATTTAAACAGTTGAAAGTTTTGAGTACAGGTAAATAATTAGGCTCCTCCCCCCAACTGTTTCTGCCCAACCCAACGTATTTACAGGCACATCATTCAGTATTAAGTAGTGTCATCTACCAGATTCTTCTACTCAGGGCTTGTGAGAGGCAACATCAGGGCATGGCAGAGGGGTGCGCACTGCATAGGAGCTGGTTGGGTGAGATGTCAGATCACTGTCTTCGAGATGGTAAAGGGGGCGGCAGTGGGGCGGGGAGAAGGTGCACGTTGCTTGTCAGCTCAAAGCTGGTGTTGTTCAGGGCAGCGTGTCCACATGCCCTGAAGGGTGGGAGCAAAGGGGGAAATCTGAGCACTGATGTCCCCAAGGAGTGGGGGCTACCGGAACTGTGTGCAGTATAATGAGGAGATCTACGAACCTGACTGGAGAAGAAAACTGAGCATGCTGAGAGACTTTGCTGACCTCTAAGAAGTCTATATTTGAGAACCAGATAGATGCCATGCAAGGCTTCAGAAAGCATGTAGACTGCTGAACTCTCAGAGGTCTTCAGCAGAAATGGTCAGAATAGGTTGCATAGGAACATGTGGCCCTCCATCTGTTGCCGGGCTGCACCTCAGACGACATAGCCAGAAGTGCTGACACACCGTTCAAAAAGCTTAACATGTCCTGTGTTTTACATGTGCATTTGCAGCCAAGTTTAAATCTTGAGGGGCTAGAAACAGGAAATAGAGTAATGGGCCTCTAAGGTTAATTGCTCTTTTCCAAGAATATTTTCCTTTTCAGCTCCTCCTGGATAAAGCAATTTTTCTTTCTTCATTTGTTTGCCATCTGGACTAAAAATAAGTAGGATGCTTTCTCCTGCTCATCCCTCGTGTTGGAATTACTGCAGCAGCTTTACTCTCATCTTTCCAAACATACAAATCAGGCTCCAGCATCAGCAACTAGGACAATAAAGAGGGTGCCTACATGTCAGACTGTGTAGATATACCTTTCTAACCTGAGCAGTCTTCTCTTACTGCACGTAACAATCCTTTCCACTTAGTAAAGCTGTTTCCCAGTCCTTCTCGAACTTTGGCCTTCCAGACGTCGTTTACTTCAGTTCTCAGAAGCTAAAGTCTCCACTACCCAGAGTCAGGAATTCTGGAAGGTAAAGTTCAGCTCACCAGGAGGAACCCAAGTGTGAGGACCACTGGACTAAGAAATAAGATTTAAAATGCAGAAGTCCTAAAACAAACCCTACTCTAATACAGCTCTCAATATTTATTTGGCTTAATCCCATTTTCATTTTTTTCCTGGTTGTACTTAGAAAAGTAGAAACTGGTCACCAGACTCCTCCAGCCAGGGCTTCAACTACTACAAACACTTGATGATTCAGCGCTCACCGTACGACAGCCTTCCCACCAGGGATCCTTCCTGGTGGGTAGAGAGACATGGACATGGCATCCCCGTGGGAAGAAGTAGGATAAAGATGAGCTGCTCAACTTGCGCTGCTTGCTCTAACTCAGTGGTTCTCAACCTGTGGGTCCCCAGATGTTCCTGGACTGCAACTCCCAGAAGCCTCCACCACTCGCTGTGCTTGAAAGGGCTTCTGGGAGTTGCAGTCCAGGAACATCTGGGGACCCACAGGTTGAGAACCACTGCTCTAACTGAAGCCGAGGTAGACAGATACTGCCATACCTTTTTTTTTGTTATTTTTGTTTTTTTTTTCCTGTGCAATCACAGAACAGCAGCCATATCTGCATAGGCTTGCCACCATGGCTTCTTTCTCTGATGCCAAGGGGCTGGCTGTCCTCTCTAAAAGGGCTATTTCCTCACTCTTTTTCTCAATAGCACATCCCTATTTCCATTCATGTGTTTATGGGGGGGATGTGATCTCTGTTTCTAAGTGAATGAGGGATTCCGCGCGAGGGCACCCACACGGCTCCATATCCGTGCTGATCCAAGAAGGCAAAGCTGGGACAAATTGAGACACTCCTGTCTCTGAGAGCCGAGCCACATACCAGACTGTTAAATTACTCATGTTTATTTTATAACAGACCTTCAGCCAGTACAGTACAAAACTTAACAGTAGTATAATCTCCATTACACAAATATGTACTTACAATATATTACAGATACAAAAAAGCTTTTGCAGTGAGAGGTTTTTTTATCTTTTATTTAAAAGCAAGTTTAATCCCACCAAAAAAAGAGAGGGAGAAAAGAGCGTTGACACCAGCAAACCCAATAACAATATACAAATGAAAGCTTGTTAGAAAGAGAAGAATATTGTAGCGGGTTGGGGATATTGCACATCTTTTTTTTGTTCTTCATACATCTGGTTTAAAAAATATATATATTTACACAAGTTAAAGAGACCTCGAGTTTTACAAAATTCCTACTTTTGTTTTTTAGGCTCTTCATACAGGTAAAATAAAAAATAAAAAAGGAATACTGGGTTTTCTTTTTTTCCAGAAACTTCAGAACCTTGATTCTCTAAAAACAACCCTTTTTTCATTTTTCACAAAAGGGGAAGAAGGCAGGAGGTAAGCTGTAAAGTCCAAGACAGGATTCTTGTTCCCTGATCCCATCAAAAAAACAGGGCTAAGAGAGATTCGTACCACTCCACAGTGCAGTAAACACAGTTCAATAGTGATGCTTGGGATACCATTATTTAGCTCTAAATCTATCCAATATTTCCAACCAAAACAAATAAACAAACAACAAAGTATTTCTGCAGAGAGCAGTTCTATTCCCATTCAAAACAGGAAGCAGGAAAATTATGAACGTGACCTTCATAAGGAGGCACGAAAGGATAGCTTAGAACAGGCATGTCCAAACTTTGGCCCTCCATATGTTTTGGACCACAACTCCCAGAATTCTAAGCTTAGATTGCCAATGGCAAAGGACTATGGGAGTTGCGGTCCAAAACATCTGGAGGGCCGAAGTCTGGACATGCCTGGCTTAGAAGGTGGGGAAAACCCATGAAAAAATGACACTTTGGGTGCCTTAATTTATCAGTGTGGGTGTCAATTCAAGGACCCAAGGGCCATCTTCAGCTTTCAAGAAGCCAGTATCTACCTAAGAAAGCTGATTCTCCTATTAAATGTGTGTGTCTATGTGAAGATTCATACTTTTATCTGGATTGTTTAAAAAATGAAATAAAACAAGGAAAACTTAACATGCATACATTACTTTCTTTCCCATGTTAAATATGTCAGAAAAACTGGATATGCCTCTAATTCTATTACAATTATTATGATGTGCATACCACATCTTAACAGATAGTTTAGGGCCTTTTCACACGACCCCTAAGATCGCTGTCCACTTAAATTCGGACCAGAGATCTTAGGGGTTTGTCGCTGTTCCTGTGTTCCCACCCCCTCCGCACTCCTGGCTGCTGGCTGCGCGAGGGGAGGGAGAAAAAAAGGAAGAAAAGAATGCCGCTCACCTCCGTTCTGCCGTCCCGGCACTGAATTCAGATCTCTTAAAGGGGCGGGGGGCAAAAAAAGAACAAACAGAAGCAAGGAGAGCCCGGCAGTCACTACTGTTATATCCGCATCAGGAATTTTCACCTCCGGAGAGCAGGTACCTGAAAAGTGCGCTGGGACGTGCTTAGGTGGGCGTGGTCACACTTAATTATCTGTAAACTCCGGAGCTGGTGGGGAAAACAATTTTAAGCTCTGGAGCTTGGAGCCATTTGCGGCGGAGTTTAGGGGTCGTGTACAAATACCCTTAGACTCTGCATTGGAAAAAATGTGGCAACTTCCGAGTTTTTTTTTTTTCTGGAAAGAACTCTGGATGTAACGTGGGAAAGATCAGGGCATTCAGAATCACTTTCAGAATTCAGAAGAAAAATAAAATTATCTTGGCAAAACTCAAGTCCATAGTCTTGCTGTTATTCTTGTACACATAAGCTCAATATTTTAGAATATTTATTTTATCCAGTCTCTCTGTCTTCATCTATATTATAGTTGATTTACTAAATGGAAATAAAGTTTCTTTGTGTTGCTTTCTGCTTTATTTCTAGCTCTACTTAAGCAACTGGCTACCAACTTTTATTATTATTATTATTATTATTATTATTATTATTATTATTATTATTATTATTATTATTATTATTATTATTATTATTATTATTTATTAATTAGCTAGATCTGACAAAGACCTACACATATTTCCTATACAAGACTGGAAAACAAGGGCTTTGCAGGACTTAGAACTGCTACTTTTTGTTTGCTTTGGTATAGTGGAGAAAATAAAAAGACTAAATACATTGGTTTTTACCCACAGAGGAGAGCCTTACAAGGTACAGTGTAATCTTGCATGTGTGCTAGAACGAAAGGTCCAAAAGCCCCCTTGTACCTTTAGGAAAGTGCTGTTGATCAGCTCCTGCAGCGCTATATATATGCATATTTTTTCAGGATCTAGGCCTCGACAGAATATGCAGTTGTCACCATATATATGAGAAGAGAGGACTCCCTGGAAAAGTCCCTGATGCTGGGAAAAATCGAAGGCAAAAGGAAAAGAGGACGACAGAGAATGAGATGGTTGGACGGTGTCATCGATGCAACCAAAATGAATTTGACAAAACTCCGGGAGGCAGTGGAGGATAGGAAGGCCTGGCGAGCTCTGGTCCATGGGGTCACGAAGAGTCGGACACGACTGAACTATATATATATATATATATATATATTATTGGTAGAATACATATATATCTACCAATAAAACAGGTGACAACTTCATATTCTGTCGAGGCCTAGATCCTGAAAAAATATGCACATGGCTGAGTTAAAGGGCTGCTTTCCTCATTTAATGAAATAAATACAGGCTGCCTAGATCTGAAATGGAATTCCAGAGAAAACCCGGATGTTCACAACAAATACTTTAAATCCTTTTTCCAATGCTCTTACAGAAAAATATTACATTGTGAGAACAAATCATCTAATGTTTCAAAGGAAATGTCTATAGTCAAGATTTGAGCAGATTCTAAAATCCCACTCCATTAAGGCTGTCCCTGGAAAAACTGTTGACAGCTCATTCTGCATTAGCCTGTTTATTTATCTTCACTTACAGAAGGGGCCAAGACTCACACGCTGAGCAAGCAGCACATGTTGTAATCTGGAAATCAACCTGGAGGGGTAGATTACATACTGCAAAGGTGAATGCAGTCCCCGCTACTATTTTACTTTTCAAGTCTTCACAGAAAAAACTTCCCCAAGAACCCACACATGCATTTGGGAAATAACCGACAAGCAGCTTTTTGAGGTACTCTGATTTCTGAGGTTAAAAATGGAACACATTAAATTAATTTGTTCAGCACAATTATTTTATCAGGCCACTTGTGCTAATCTGGCCTAATCCCTTCCTGTTTGCACAGTTGGGAGTGAAAAAAAATCCTAAACTTGAAAGCAGTTTGAAATTAAAATGTTCAACATCCATGGAGTCTAAGTCCACTCAACATTTTTTTCAGTCACAGGAGTGTCCTAATGAATACTTCCAGGCCAGAACAGTCGCCTGTTCATTCACACTTCAATGAGCATCCAAGTCATGGGAATTTTTGTGAGGAAACCTGCTATGTGAACGGCCTCTTCAGATGAGCAATCACAAAAAGTGCTGAATATGTTACATGGACATCAACAGGAGATACGAGTGCTTTAAAAACAAAAACAAAAGTACAAAAGCAAAATCCTTTACCATAGGGCTGATGGAATTTCAGGAAGTTAGATGTACAATTAATTCTCTGCGCTACGTGAAAGCCAAGAACTATTAGACTTTTAAGTCATTTTAGCAAATTGGAAAATTTTCCCAACATGATCGATTCATAGGTATTGCACAATGGTCATCAGAGTGACAAGGGTGTTGATAGACCTTCATCTGCTGAAATTACAACATACACTTGCTGGGACCAGTGAAAAATGCCTTCAGAGCCTGTAACATACCATTCATATACTCAACCCTAAGCGAGAGAAGAGAAGAGAAAAGATAACTTCGTACCAGAAGAGTTCAGAGCTTTTTAAGAAGTGCTGGCAGCACACTGGAGTGCTGCTGTTTAAAGAAATGTTTACACCACCTCACCTCTCGAAATGACTTCCCTAAGGTATCCCACCTGACCAGGCCTTTCCAGTTCAACATGTCTGTCTGGCCTTTAAAAACAAAAACAAAAACAAGGAAGAAGCAGCTGAGAAAGGTCAGCATTTCACATCTCGAAAAGCAGTCAAGAGGGAGAAACAAACAAAATGTTGCAACTTGAGGTTATTCTTTTAGTAGAAAAAGATCAGCCTTTGGTTTATCCCACAAGGAAGCAGTTTGCTGGGCTGCTGTTGAGGAAGTTATTTTTTATGCATGATGGGCATTTACTTAAAAGCATGGGCTGTCTCCCCCTCGCTGCATCCTTTGCCCAACTAACGCCAGAGGCCATTTCAGCCCTGCACCCGTCCCTTTCTATTAAGAAAGAAGGTTCTAGCAAGCTGAGAGGCTGAAATGAAGGACCATGCCTTGGACAAGGTTAAGCTACCAGAGTTACATTGCTTGGGCCCATAAGCTTTCTAGTTAGGTGACCCATGCTCGAAAAGCAAAAGTCAACAGGATTCCTATGTTGGCAGGAATGGCTGCATGACACTGAGAAGGGGAGTTACAACCTTGGCCTGCACTCCCCAGACAACAGCCACCCTTAGCCAAGCTATAGAACGGAGGTTTCAGCCCTTCGTGGTGATCAAAAGCTTTAAGACACTACAGTTCACACAGTAAGGACTTCCTGCAGGACCCTCATGACAGAAAACCAATGGCCCTCGCTGGCACCACTGACTCTGTACCTAAGAGGAGACGGAGGGATTCTTTCTGGTCCCTGAGCCAATACCTTGGGCCAATAGGTTGTGCTGGCAAATGTTCTGACAATTTTCATTTGGCCCTCTGACAGCCAGTCCGCTTAAAAGCACATCTCCCTGACCTAAGACAGAGGTCTCTCCCAAGGAGATACAAGGTTGCTTTGCAGTATGTACGTGCCTCCGCCCCTTATTTCTGGATGAGCTGTGTGTGCTTTTCCATGGACAGGCAACCTGCAGACCTTCATCTAGTACATGGCAGCTGCCAGATCTTGCTGATGGGTCCAAAAAGTGCATGTGTCTTTTGAGCACAGATCTATAAGGCTTATTTCTCATCTGTGCAAATCAAGGCAGTTACTTCCCGTGGGGCAGCTAAGCACTCCAACCCCAAGTTGCTCAGTGGTAAACCAATTGATTCCTGGGAAAGAGACTGGAGAGGCAAAAGTTAGGCACTGGAACAAAAAGAGGAAATGGCAGGGCTTGAACCCCCTGCCTCTATGAATTCCAAGAGAGGTTGCTAAGCTGACTCCACATAGGTGTGCAGTAACATTTTTCCTGCCTCCTACACAGAATCCCATGATAACGTCTCCTGTGAACCCCATTCTGGTCAATAGGGTCATAAATATTTATTCCCTCCAATGGAAGGTGTCGGCTTTTGAAGAGAGGAGTCGGTGGTCTATGCCAACCTAAGGGTTGAGGGTTTAGACCAGTGGTTCTCAACCTGTGGTTCCCCAGATGTTCCCGGACTGCAACTCCCAGAAGTCTTCATCGCTAGCTGAGCTGGCCAGGATTTCTGGGAGTTGCAGTCCAGGAACATCTGGGGACCCACAGGTTGAGAACCACTGGTTTAGACCTTCTAAAGCCTCCGGCCAAGACAGCTCTTGAATAGCTAACAGAAGGAAGCTCAGAAAAGTGAGCTCAGGCAACCCTTCAGGAGAGACACTCAAGCTGACCAACAAGGACACCAATCCTGCCCTTGCAGGAGGGCATCCTGGATTTTTATCTGCTGGAAGTGGAACATAACCTTTAGCACATAATGCCAAGGTTCCTTCATTGCACTGCTTCTTGGAAACAGCATTTGCTTTCCTTACACTAATTCTCAGTTGAGTCTGTCAAAGGCAGCACAGTAGAAAACTTCACATGCAAAGTGCTCACCACCTTCCTTCAAGCAGATGGCGCTGCAAACCCTTCATCTTCACCAGATGCAACCTTTTTGCCACCTTCTGGGCTCCCAGAAAATAGCACATGTCAATTCAAAGCTACGGTAAGCAGAAAAACAGAGGTATTGAGTTCTTAGGGACCACAGAATTCCTAGTAGGACACCGCTCTTATGCTCCATTTCACAGACACCCATAAAAAGGGCATATGTAGGTCATCCAAACATCATCATCTCATTGTGGAACTCAAGCAGTGGCTTTCCTAGCCCCTTGAACGGGGAAAGTTCTATAATATTTTAGCACCTGATCTGAGGTTCTTGATATCTAAACATGGTGAACTGACAGAGATATTTGAACTGAAACCAAAAGAAGCCCAAAGAAACTTTAAATGGAGAGGAGGAAACAATTTAGACTTCAAAAGACATTAAGGTACCAGTGGTTTGTCTGTTCCTCCATGGAGAAGGTCCCTGGCAAAATGACCGAGAACAAAAAGCCTTACCAAATGATTTTTTAAAACTTGAGAGAGAAGGAAAGGTCAATAAATAACTACAAGTAGGAGAGAAGAGCACAGAAGAATCTGATAATCAATCAACAACATTTAAATAACATAGCACGGAAAAAGGCAAAAATGTTATGAGCTCCTCCCTGTCTCAAGTGTGTTAGATTTTTTTTAAAGTTAGGCTTTTTTAAATATTTATCTCTCTCTCTCTTTTTTTTAAGCCAAAGTCAGTGCAAAGGAGTACAAAAGAAATGAACAGTTCCATGCCCAACGAGAATGGAGCACTAGAGACAGGGAGAGATGACGGGGGGAACACAGTGGAGGGTTAGCCTATCTTATGCTCCCCTCGCACTATGTGGGAAGAGAACTCGTACCGGTCTTGGCTGTGATAGCCACAGATGTTGCATTCAAAAGGGTCTCTGAAGCCATGACAACCCATATGGATGGTGAACATAACATGGTCCAGGAATAAGATCCGGCAGTGCTCGCATTTGAAGGCTTTTACCTGTTCCCCTTCGTCGTTCACCACACGCAGGGCTTCTTTGGCTGAGCTGGGAGTCGACCGAGTCGTGGCAGGGATGATGCCCTCTTGCAGTTTTGGGTCCTCTTTGGCGTAGGCCGGACTCTGCCGGCTGCTGGTGCAGTTCCCAAGGCTGGGCAGCAGCGGCGGCTGGGAGCTCCTCTCCTCGTGGATGCTCTCAGTGTCTGTGGAATCCTGGCAACCATTGCTAGGCGATACCATGCTCGGCTCCCGCGATGCCCGGTACACAATCTGCGTCCCGTCAGGGAGATCTTCGTGACCTTCGGCAGCTTCCCGGCTTCCTGCGATTTCTAGCCGCCCCGGGAGGGGCTGGATTTGAGTGTAGACGCTGCTGATGACGGGCGTGATCTCCGAGATGCAGTTTGTGGGCGGGAGTCTGAGGGGGCGCAAGTGTTCTGCCCCTACAAAGGGCAGGGAGCCGCCAAAGCTAGCGTCTATGGGATGGTGCGCAGCCACCATCTCCACATCCTTCTCAAAGCCAGAGTTGACATCAAAGGCCATGTCGGAGAAGCCAAAGCGCATCTGCTTCTCTCCTAAAGCAGAAGATCAAAGGGTCAAAATATAAATATTCTCTGTAACAGTCCACTAAGGAGCTTACAATGAGTATGAAACAATGTTTAAGTGAGAGAGCGGTGTTTGGGGAACAGTCCTACCGTGGATGCAGTGATCATAAGCTAGCAGCACTCAATTCTAAGTACAGTACTGGATTCAGTGAATGCTTGCTGAAGAGGAAAAATGGTTACTTCATATGAAGTCATGTAATACAGTCTATTAGAATATTGAACTCTTGGATAAGAATTAGAAATGTTAGCACTGGTCCGCTTGAACATGGGCTTGAGCCCACTGGAAAACCTTCCCTGTGGTAATGGTGGCAGCAAAAAAGCAGTCCTTCTTGGCCACCACTGCATCTGCACAGAGCCATCCTGCAGAGCTTTTTTTGAGTGGTCACGGCCCTGTTGCACAGATGGCCACAAGGGAAGGGCAACGGCCAACGGATGGCCTGCGGTGAAGAGTAGCCCGAGGGCCACAGACTGAGTGCATTCAGTGAATGCCAAGTGTCTCCTTGCAACAAGGCAGGGTACCAGCATATACAAAGGAGGCAGTATTAAGGCCTTTATTTAAAAAGCCCTCCTCGAATACCACTGTACTGTATTGGATAATTATTGGCCAGTCTCCAATATTCCATTTCCGGGCAAGGTATTAGAATGTGTAGTCACATCCCAGCTCCCGAGATTCCTGGGTGACGTGGATTATCTAGGCCTGGTTACAGAACAGAGATGGCTTTGGTCACCTGGGTGGATGATCTATATCTGAAATGGGAGTCTTACAGAGGTTCCAATCTTTCCTAGATTGCTGAACATTTGGGGAAATCGGTTTTGGTATGCAAACAAACAAACAAACAAACAAACACAAACAAACAAACTCAGAGGATGGTGTTGAACAAGTCCCTCGGGCTTAGTCCTGTCCCCCATTTAACATTTGCTAGAAACCACTGGGGGGGAGGTTGTTTGGAGTTCTGTGGTCCTAGCTTTATCTCTGCTTCCCATCTAATTCCATGTAAGCTGTTCTATACCTAGACCAGAATCTGTTGTCACTAATCGACTGGATGACAGCTAACAAACTGAAACGTAATCCAGACAAGACAGAGGTGCTCCTGGTAAATCACAAGGCAAATCAGGAGAGAAGAATTTAGCCAATATTGGATGGGGTTAAAAAAAAACCCTTAAAAGTCAGGTTTGCAGCTTGGGTGTGATCCTGGACTCAACCCTGAGCTTGGATGCACAAGTCTTAGAGGCAGCCAGGAATGCCTCTGCAATTAAATCTGGTGTACAACTTGCACCTGTTCCTTGAAAAGTCCAATCTGGTCACAATGATGCATGCCTTAGTTACATCTCCATATCTGAAATTTGAAAGGTGGCAGTTAAAATGCCAATAGTTTTCCGCTTTTAAGTCGAATTGCTCTTAAGTCGAGCTGCTCTTAAGTCAGGGTACCACTGTACTTGCCACATTCTAATATTGTTTTGGGCCAGTCATAAAAGCCAAATCGATTTAGGGCAGCTATCCTATAGGTTAAAAATCAGGGGCTGAATTCCACTATAGGAGCACCTGCCATCTTGGTGCTAATTGAAAACAATTCTTTCAAACCACTCTTTTAGGATCTAGGGAAAACCTTAAACACTAGTGGGGCTGGAAATCTGACCGACCACACACAGAGGAATACTCAAGGCGACTCGTGATAGAATAACTGCCATACCCAGCCACTTTCTATAGCCTTCATCTAGGAAATGAGAGGAAATGCCTTACCCACAAATTTCTGAGGTGTGGAGCGTTTTCGTTTGGTGATGCTGTTTGCCAGTCGGTCCATGAAGGTTGGCCGGTCGGCTGAGGAGTGAAGCATGGAGTCCGGCACCATCTCCAAGTCTCGCATCTCGTCACCTGGCAAGCAAATCAACATGGGATTCATTTTGGTCTGGCAATAACAGTCCTATCTTGCCTACGGGCCTGGACCAAACCAGGGGTTCCTGATGCTAACCCGTGCATTACAGTAGTCAATTTGGACGGTACCATTGACTCTAAATCCATTGTAAACATCTCAAGAAGCCAAAGATACTTTTCTCAGGCTTCTCTCGGACCACCCTGAGAGCAGATTTACCTTGCTGGCCAGCCAGCGACTGGGATTCAGTGTTAAGACTCTGCAGGTAGTTGTGACAGCGTTCCTTGTGCTCTTCCAACGTGCTTTGCTGCTTGTAGCTACGACCACAGTAGTTACATTTGTAGGGCTTACCAACCGTCGGGGAGGAAACTAAAATAAAAAAAAAGAAAGCAAAGGAGGCCCCTAATAAGATTCATCGATTTCGTGAAATATCACAGCAACCTATGGGCCAGCAAGAAACGGGAAGCGCTTTACAGCTTGACTGCAGCTGCAGAATGGAAAGAGACAAAGCACAAATGGACGTTCTCCTAACTGTGGTCTTCCAAACCCACTCCATGCACCTTTACAAAGATCTTGGCCCCTGGTTTCTGAATTCCTCTTTCTCAAGCAGTGAGTTTTGAGAAAAGGAATGCCCTCTTCTGCTTGTCTACTTTCCAGAGGAGAATTCTGTGAGCAAAGTCCCTCAGTATTTCAGACACATAACGCGCAATAAGAAATACCATCTGTTACAAGTTCATTCAAGGAAAAATAGATGGGAAGCGTGGCCCGGGGTTTAGAAGAACATTCTGGCTTAAGAACTTAAGCCAATGGTCCACAGTGAGCACAGCTACTCTGTTTAGAATAGCCTTAGATAGAAACCAGTTCAGGCTACTGATCACCAATGTTCTATGAGGATATGGCACTTGAAGAAGAAGAAGAAAGTCCCTCACAGGATACGTCTCTCTAGCTTTAATTTGATTGCAGACAACTCCATCATTGCCAGGGTTAACATTAAAAAAAAACACCTCCCACTTTGTGGCCATCAGCGCATCTACAATTTGTGAAAGTCCCATCTATTTGATCTTCATACCAAAGAATTTCCTATAAATTGCTGCATGATATCACGATCACATTGCCAAAGAAAAAGGATGCCAAACTTTACACAACAAAGGGCAGCCTGTATGTTGATGACACAATGGCGGCAATCAAGGTGATCTACAGAAGGCATGTCCAAACTTTGGCCCTCCAGATATTTTAGACCACAACTCCCAGAATTATTTCCAAGCTGCATGGCAAACAAAGGACTGTGGATTGTGGCCGAAGTTTGGACATGCCTGACTACAGGATTATCTCTTGTGCTCACTACCATTCACAAAGGTAAACAAATTCTTTCCAAACACAAAGCAATTATCAGAGCACTTTTCAACACAACAAAGAGGAGCCTGTACAATATGTTTTATTGGGGGAGGGCAGAGCCAAGAACAGCTGGAAGGCTGCCGCTGTCCCACTTGCCAAATGAATTGACTTAATGAATTGAAAGCAAAAGTGTGAATGTGTGCAACACATACAATGAAGAAACATCCACACCCTTTAACCTCTCAGGGAAACTAATATTGCTGTGCAGAATGCAGACTAGAAAACTATTGTCCAGTTTCCAAAACCCTTGCTTTACAAACATGTTGCCAGCAAGATGCCCCCTTGCCTTCTGAAATAAATAAATAAATAAATAAATAAATAAAATAAAATAAATAATGAATAAATGAATGAATGAATGAATGCAGCACCTCACCTGGAAAAGGGTTTTTCAAGATCTCAAGGCATGGGCATGTAGATTTGGAAAGAGAATCAACTAAGTCATATCTCAAAAAGATCAAATATACCACTATCAATCTGAAAGGAAATGGATGGAGAACCAATCTAATCCTTTCTTAAAGCTGTCAAGGGTGACAGCTGTCACAATTCCTTCTGGCAGGGAGTTCCACAGACCAGTGATCCTCTGGGTGAAATAGTACTTTCTCTTATTTGTTTGAGATCTAGCACCCAAAAGTTTCATGGAGTGCTCCCTAGTTCTAGTGTTGTGTGATAGGGAAAATAGTTTTTCCTTATCTACTTTGTCCACACCGTGTATGATTTTATAAACTTCAATCAGGTCACCTCTTGGGCGCCGTCGTTCAAGAGTGAAGAGGCCCAGCTGTTGCAGCTTCAGATGGTAAGGAAGGTGTTCCAGTCCCCTAATCATTCTGGTTGCCCTCCTCTGCACTTTTTTATGTGGAATGTTGAAATGTTCTCCTGCATATATAACAAATGCATTCTCATGCAGCTATAATACAGAAGGATTTGCTCTGATTTACCTATTAACTACATACAGTTGGAAGTCTGGAAGTTGAGTCATGGCTACTGGACTTCATGACTCAACTTCCAGATAAACTCACCTGGATAACTGACAATCTTCACAGACATACAGTTGGAAGAAACAGAAGTTTTCATAAATGACCAGCTTTTGAGACAGGACAACCATTCTCAACAGAATGTTCATATCAATGTTCATACTTTGACCTTGCTTTTGTACACTAAAGGAGGAAAACCCACTTTTTTCAAATTGAGGATATTTCTTTCTGACCACACCTTTCATAATTTCTGTTGATAATACTGCCCACAGTGGCTTTCTGCTAGATGGGCGGTATATAAATTTAACAAATAAATAAATAATGTACTGTATAATACAGATAATTTTGGTTTGGGATTTTATTTTTTATTTTATTTTATTTTGAGTATTATTTACCCTGCCTTTCTCCTTGGAAAAGGACCCAAGGCAGATTACAGTAATGAGGAATAATATACAGTCCAGTACAATTTAAGACATATTCAAGTTTGAGAACAGGGAACTGAGGGACATCTTACAGCACTAAATGACAACATTAAAGCTACAAGAGAATGCAAGCAGTTAAAGAGAGTAAAAATTCCATGTAATTATGAATGGTAGACCATCCAAAAGTTATGAGGGATGGAAACTAACATTGAAAACATAGTGTCAATGCAATCACACAAGGGGAGATATAAACATAAAGCTATAAGCAGTTATAAACACAAAATCTATGTAATCATGTACGGAAGATTCATATAAAAGACACATAATACATAGTCCATCATTCAGGGAAAGCTTGTCTGAAGAGAAAGGTCTTTGCCTGTTTCTGGAAAGACATCAGAGATAGTCCTGGTCTCTAGTGGGAGGGAGTTAGAGTCTGGACGCAGCAGCCGAGAAGACCCTTTTATGTGTTCCCATAAGACTTACCTATAAAGGTCGCGGGATAGAGAGAAAGTCCTCTCCTCACCTGAGCCAGTTCATACTGCGAGATTCGATCTTTGAGGTAGCTAGGACACAGGTCGTATAGTGCTTTGTACATTAAGGTCAGCACTTTGAATTGTGCCCGACAGCTGATTGGTAGCCAGTGGTACACTGGAACATGCACCAATCATGGATTGCTCAAGATGGCAAGCATTGTGCCCATAATCTGGGAGCCAATTTATGTTGTTAAACTTATTCTTTTTTCCCCTTCAAATTTGAAGCTTCTTTGAGGAGTGTATGCATCCAGCTACATTTTCCTGCCAGCGGATGTGTCAAGAACCCTTAGGATATTAAACAATCAATCACAGTAATTGGAGACACAAATTTTTGGTTGAGAAGCAAGCAGGAACCTTTGTTTGAACTAGGAGTCAAATCAATGGTTGATTTCTAGAAATGACAGAGGTTCATACTGACGTGTATTGTCATAATTGTGGTTATGCTAGGGTAAAGGGGACAGACTCACATTGAAAAGGAGATTTTGAGTAGTCAGTGTATTACAGCAAATGTGTATTATGCCTCTTGAGAGGATTCCAGGTAGCTGTTTTGATTGGGTATCTCTTGAATGCTCTGTTCTGGAACAGGTCCTAGCATGCTGAGTGAAGTTGATATGAGCTGAAGTCTGGCATATAGAGAAGGCACAGCAAGGAAAGCTGTGGTTACGAACAAATGTTCAGGACATATCAGCTGGTTTATGTTAAACTTGGATGAAATTTATTTATTTATTATTTCCATTTATATACCACCCGACTTTCCCAAAGGAACTCTGTAAGGCATAAGATTAAAGCATTTAGTAGATACTGATTTCTATATGATATTTCCAAGCTATTGTTTTACATCACTAATTCTGATTGGTGAACATGGTCTCTCTCCTCGCTGGCCAATGGAAAGCATTTATGTCAACAGAACCATTTTGAAAGAATTTTACCTTTATGCAAATGCAGGAAGAAAACAGTAGCCGCTTGTTAGTGATTTACCCTTCACATTCAAATGCAGCTGCACTAAGTGTGGCACGGGAAACCACCTGCTAGGTAGAATCCATTGAACTGACACACATCCCATAGCTAGCCAGCGGTAAGAGACTAACTGGTCCACTTCAAAATTCACACTCCTGCTGGTTTCTACGACACACTAGTCTGATGGTTGACCCCATTATGTTTGTTTTTATTATTGAGATAATAGGCTATTGGGTTCTGACAGGCAAAATGGCTGCCCAGAGGCAGCAATGTGTTCACCTGTACAGTCTGCCTGGAAATCAAGAGGTCACATCATCCGCTCCTGTTGCTGCTGGGGTGGAAGTGGGGGTGGAATTGCAAGCGCATTTTTACACACGCAGCTGGAGCTCTCTGTGTCGGCTACCCTTTCATTAAAAAAAGCATGAAAAAAGGAAAGGTCTCCCTCAGATCGCCTTACAAATAACTTTTACACGTTATGCTTTTTAAAGACAACGAAGTCCGTTTTTCATAACATCCAGTTCTTGTGCTTCATTGTACATGAAGGCAATCGGAAGGCAGTGGCAGCAGAGCTTCCGCTACCGACTACAAAGCTGGTTGTCAAGGTGGATTGTGTCTCAGTCCTCAGAAGAGCCTCACTAAGTACAGAGGAACTTGTCACCAAAATGACCAAGTGAGGAATTAGCCCTACTATGTACGGAATGTGCAGCGACAGAGGAAGGGGACAAAATCCGTACTTTAAAGGAATTTATCCCAAAAATCCTGAATGAAAATGGGATGCAACTGAGCCAGGACAGGACACTTGAGAAACAGAAATGATGAGACTAAGACCATCCTTAGCCCTGGCTTCGATACCCACAGAGCACTTTCTATTCTGGTTACTGAGACAAACAAAGGGTGAAAACGAAGTGTAGGAAGGAGGAAATTGCCCCAACCCCCAAATCCCCAATCTCAGAGAAATAAAAAAAACCCTTCCTATAAATAAGATACAGCAGACCTTTAATTTATCACGACAGTGATGCAACCATCCTTCAGTCTGCAGTTGCTCCAACCAGTACAACCTAGTAAGGGAATCGGGAGTCGAGTCAAGGCTACTGGACTTCTTTTTTGAGAGATAGAAACGTTTTGCTGTTCATCCAAACAGCTTCATCGGTTTTGGATGAACAGCGAAACATTTCTATCTCTCAAAAAAGAAGTCCAGTAGCCATGACTGAACTCCCAGTTAAACGCACCTGGATGACTGAGAATCTTCACAGACGTATAGTAAGGGAATGGTCCTCCAAACAGTTTAGTCCATGCCAGCATCTAAGGTTATGGTTGCTATGTGCCATCAAGTCACCTCCATCTCATGGTGACCCTATATGTAAGCACACTCCAAAATGCCCTGTCCTATGTAAAAAGGCAAATACATATTGGAGAATGGTTAAACTATTTATAGAAAGATTCTTGAAGATTAAATTAGAGCTTCGACCAGAACTTTTTCTACTAAATATAGTAGATATAAATATCTCGTATGATCGGAAATATGTACTTCATCATGTAATAGTTGCAGCAAGGATAATATATGCAAAATTTTGGAAACAACCAGAAGCGCCAACAGAGAGGAATCTTCATGAAAAGATAAGAGAATGTATCGAAATCGACAGGCTCTCCGGATTTCTGAAGGGAGACTATGAAGACATCTCCAAAAAAAGATGACAAGAAGTAACAAACTTACTAATATTGTGATATTATTTTTAGCATGTACAATTGTTATTTTTGACTTGATACATTCAATGTAACTTTTTATAGTGTATTCCCCTTTCTTCCTTCCCCCTTATCCCCTCTTCCTCCTCAAAACTAATAAAATTCTTTTAAAAAAATGACCTGTCCTCAGCCACCAAGCTCAGCTCTCACAAACTGTGCTGGCTGGAGTTTCTAGGAATTGCAATCCAAGAATACCAGGGTTACCCACAGTTAGGAACCACTCGCTTAGAGCTATGGGGATCTAATGGGTCATTGTTCTTGAAAATTGATACAACAGCCCCAGTTCCCCAGTGTGGAGGAAGTCTACTTGTGCAGCTAATGTACGTTAAAAAAAACTAGTTAAAATAGGGGACCACCAACTGCCAGTGGTAAACACCTCAGAAGGAATCTTCTCTTCTCTGGGGGCCTTGCCGCAGGTCAAGACCAGGACTCCAATTTCTGCAGCACAGGCAGACAGCTGTTCAGGGAGATTGGGTAGAATTGCATTCATGTCCAGTATTTTTATATCACACCCCAAAAGTGTAGGTAAAATGATAACACATATTTCAGATGTGATTGGGTTTAGCAATCCCAAAGGCTTTGGAAGAAAAGTCTCTCTTTATCAGTTTCTCTTTATCAGTTTCTCCATGGCCCATATATTTCCAATTACTAACAAAAAGAGGCCTTCTTTTTATCTCTGAGAAAGGTTTTATATTCTCTCCACTGGCACTGCAGAAAAAAAGTGGCTTCATCAGTATGGATACTTTTCACCTGTCTTGTTAATTTAATCAGTTCTTCCCCCCACTCCTGCCCCCACCCCCAAACTTGCTATCTCCATCAAACCAGGACCATGAGGCACTGGGAATTTTGCCTGGCTGATTAGTAGTCATTAAGGCCTAAATCCATGCATTATATCCCAATAAGTCCAACAGACATTCTGAGTCCCACCAAGACCATGTTGTTGTAGCTCTTGAAGCTTCTCTGGCCTCCACATCTGCCTTACACTGATATACCTTATGACAGACCATTAGAGCAGCTTCTCTCCTAGAAAATGGCCTGACATTTCACTGTATGTTAAAACCTCAAGTTCTATTTCCTGAAATGTTAGGAAGGCTGTGAGAGGGAAATGACTGCTTTCAGGTCTATCATCAATTACTAAAAGCTGGGCATAGAGGGTCACAGAGAGTGAGCCTAGAATGCAGTCAACCACACTGGCTCCCCTTCCAATTAAATCATAGAATCATAGAGTTGGAAGAGACCTCAAGGGCTATCCACTCCAACCCCTTGCCATGCACACAATAATCTTTAGAATGATGTAACTGAAACAGGAACCATTAAGACACAGGATCTGGAATTTATAAGAACATAAGAAGAGCCATGCTGGATCAGGCCAACGGCCCATCTAGTCCAGCTTCCTGTATCTCACAGTGGCCCCACCAGATGCGTTTGGGAGCGCATGAGACTAGATATCTGTCTCCTGATGCCACTCCCCTGCATCTGGCCCTTGAAGTACCCCGGTTTTAAGCCTGAAGATGACACGTCTCCATCATGGTTTGTCACCTGTGATGGACTTTTCCTCCAGGAATCTGTCTAATCCCCTTTTGAAGGCATCCAGGCCAGATGCCATCACCACCTCCTGTGGCAGGGAGTTCCACAGACTAACAACACAATGAGTAAAAAATATTTTCTTTTGTCTGTTCTCACTCTCCCAGCCCTCAAATTGAGTGGATGTCCCCTAGTTCTGGTATTTTGGGAGAGGGAGAAGAGTGTCCTTCTCTACACTTTACTCATGCCCTGCATTATTTTGTACGTCTCAATCATATTCTCCCTCAGGCGCCTTTTTTCCAGACTAAAGAGCCCCAAATGCTGTAGCCTTTCCTCATAAGGGTGATGCCCCAGCCCAGTAATCATTTTAGTCGCTCTCTCCTGCACCTTTCCCATGTCTTTTTTGAGATGTGGTGACCAGAATTGTACACAATACTCCAAGTGCGGCCTTACTGTCATCTTGTACAATGGCATGATAATGTTGGCTGTTTTATTTTCAATCCCTTTTTGAGCTCCAGTTTTCTGTGAAAGTGGGGTGGGCACCCATTGAGGCCCAAGTTCCTTAAGCATTATTTCTATTTGGTTAGGTACAAGATCAATCCTTGTGCCACAGAGACAGCCCACTGGCCTGTCCAGGAGGACCACGGACTCATCTTCTGACTCCCAGAACGTCTCCTCCGTGTCCACGTCTTTAACCCCAATATTGTGGTTTAGAGGCTGCCAGGCGCTGCTGCTGCTCAGCCGGAGACCCGTCACTCTGGTCTCCCGTGGCAAAGAGGCTCTCTGAATCCACAAGGAACATGCTATAGAGCAGTGTTCCCCAACCCCCGGGCCACGGACCGGTGCCGGTCCATGGAGCAATCCACACCGGGCCGCCGCCCGAGGAACTTCAAATCATTTCACTGTGGTGGCGGCCTGGCTCCCGGAAATGATTAAGGGACCCACGGGCTTGAGATTGAGCAGGCGGGTTAAGGTGGGGAAGCTACCTTTTGGGCGCATGCGTAAAAGTGAGGCGAGCGAGGCGGAAGAAGGGGAAACAACCCACCCACCCTCCACTTCGAACCATCGAGTGATGGAGAAGGGGTAGCCCAGAGCGCCTCGCCAAACTGGGAGAAGACGACGAAGGCAGCAGTCAAGCGTTAACGGCCGCGAGCTCGGTTCTTCCCGCCCACCTTGGGGTGAGCGGAGGGAGGGAGGGAGGGAGGGGGGGCGTCTCAGGCCGGGTCTGGTGTTGAGGAAGAAGAAGAGAGGATGGGACGGGGCGGCCCTTTGTTTGGAGACCGGATTCCCTGGCTGGCTGGTGCGCGTGCGCCTGCCTGTGTGTGTGTGTGAGGGTGGCTTTGATTTATTTATGTGTAAATTTAATTCGAAGCGCAGCCTGGGCTCTTTGGGAGCGGGCGCGTGGCCGGCGCTTGAGGGGGGGCTGCTGCTTGTGCTTTATTTCCCCCCCCGCCCCTGCCCCAGACCCAGCCCTCAAGAGGGGGAGCCCGGTGGACGCGGAGGCTCGAAGAGGAGGAGAAGTGGGGAAACGGCCTCTCCCAGCGGGGGTTGGCGGGTGTGTGGGGGTGGGGCGGGGGGGAAGGATTCGTCCTCTGCTGGTGGGGAGGCTACGGGGTGAGGCTGGTGTCGGGCGGGGGCCGGTTGGGCCCGTCGAGGCAGGCCCACAAGAGGAGGAGCGGGGGGTGGGTGAGGTGGGTGGTTGGGACTCGGAAGGCGAAGGCAGTTTCGGAGACGAAGGAGGCGGGGGAAGGGACAGAGGTGCTCTCATCCAGTTTCTGCCGGTGCGGGATGAGGAGAGGAGCCCGACGGGAAGGCATGTGCAGCTGGGGGGGAGGAAAAAAAGGGAGGATAACGTTTATTTTATTTATTTTGAATATTTTACCCCACCAACGTTGGCATCGGGAGCCCCCGGGGGATGGGGGGTTTGGTGGGTTGAATTTGGGCAGGAGGCGGTTTTCCCTGGGCAAACATGAATGCATGTTTAAATACAATTAAATTAAAATTATTAAATCAAAACAAGCGGGCCACGGAAAAATTATCAAACATTTACCGGTCCGCGGCGATAAAAAGGTTGGGGAGCACTGCTATTGAGGTTGAACAGCAGCATGGTAAGAAGGGGCAGGAAAGTCAAGCCAAAGCCAAAACCCCGGAACGATCGGCCCATCGCAAAAGCCAGCCAGTAGACAAGCCGCGAAATGGCAGTATCAGGTAAGAAAGGAATTGGTTTGGAAGTTTCAGAACATGGCCAAACAGCCTGAAAAACTCACAACAACTATCGGAACCCGGCCGAGAAAGCCTTCGAAAATTGGCCATACTTATTGATGATGATGATATTATCTTGGGAAATTTGAAGGGTGCTTGTATCTTACCCAAGCTCAAGGCCTAGGACTTTTCCCTGCCTTCAATAATAGTTGCTCATTGTAGTATTGAAGCCTTGAAACAAATTAAAAGAAGGTGGTTAGGACACTCAGTAAGCAGAATATCTAATAAAGGATGAGGAGTTCTTAGTGGGAAATGGAAGAGGCAGGTTCACAACCCTGAATATTCAAAGCCCACCAGTAATTAAAATTCAAGCCATCCCTCAAGTGAAAACGATCAGGACGGCCAAACCTTCACGACCACGTCCTAAAGAAGACATATTCTGGACAGAATATTTCCACATTCTAAATCTCCACAGGCTGAAATATATATTTTTTAAAAGAGCCAGGTTTCTTGAAGTCAAATTACATCAAAAATGTCTGAAAGTACTGAATAATGTCTGAATTTATTTTTTTCATTCTTTAGTATTCTAGGATAGTTTTAGAGGCTGACTTTCTTTCTTGCCCACCAACAATCAGTTCTTGGATGCGGCTGCCAAAGGATTGTATCTGTTGCTCAAACACCAGTCAGAACCAGGTCATGGTTCCAACTTGGCTGGACAGAACTCTACCTTTCAGATGCTTGCTGAGGTCCATGGGTGCAAAGGGACTTGGTAATTCAGACAGCTACAAATATATTAGGAACATAACATGGTAGAAAAAATCCTCCAAACCACCTCTCTTTTGTTTACTTTTTCTGGGAATATTTCAAGAATTTCCACCTCACCCCATTTAAGATTTAATCCAGTTAGATGTCCTAGTTTTTTACGATACCATTCCTCCCCAGGAAAGCAATGTCTATATCCCTTATTGTGCAATTATAGATAATTGGTTTAACAAACTTTTAAGATAAATATATATCTGAATTTACAATTGAGAGGGACATCTGAGTTGCTAATTTTTCTGAGGTCCACATGATCTTTCTTTAAATCATAATCAGCGTCTTTAGCCATGTGTTATCTAAGGGAGATAGCTCTGTAATTTAAGTCATTGTTACCACCATTTTAAAATTGTAGGAAACAAGATTCATAGGTAATTTAGTCTTTCAATAGGTTATATGTATCCTCCCTTTGAATGCTCCTGCTGTGCCTTCAAATTTATGTAAGACTCCAAAAGCAGTGGCCATTTTTGCTGTCTGCAAAAATCAGATGCACCATGCCACTCAACATCATAGGCCAGTGGTGGTGAACCTTCGGCATTCCAAATGTTTTGGACCACAACTCCCAGAATTCCGAGCCGAGATTGCCAATGACAAAGGACTGTGGGAGCTGTGGTCCGGGCTGGCTGTCATCCACTCACGGCGGAGGAAGGTCGGGAGAGGGCTGCGGTCTCGCCTCCACACAAGGAGGTGGGATCGCAGCTCCTGCCGCTGCCGCCACTGAACCAGTTCGGGTTCAAACAATTTTTTTAAAATTCATTCGAACCCGAACCCGAACCGAAACAAGGGTGGGCCCGAACCATGGGTTTTCTGGTTCGTGCCCATCTCTAATACTCATATATTATTTGACCTTCTTAGTGACTGATTTAAATCAAAGCCTGTTTGACATGCAAGATGTTAGTGGAGGTGTTTACCTGAGAGTTTTTTCAAAGAGATCTTGGTGCGTTGGTGGACAGCTCAATGAAAGTGTCTACAAAGTGTGTGGCAGTGGTGAAGAAGGCCAATTCAGTGCTAGAGATCATCAAAAAGGGGATTGAAAATAAAACAGCCAACATTATAATGTCATTGTACAAAATGATAGTAAGGTCACACCTGGAGTATTGTGTACAGTTCTGGTAATCACATCTCAAAGAAGACATAGCGGAACTGGAAAAGGTGCAAAAGAGAGCAACTAAAATGATTACTGGGCTGGAGAACCTCCCTTATGAGGAAAGGCTACAGCATTTGGTGCTCTTTAGTCTGGAAAAAAGGCACCTGAGGGGGGATATGACTGAGACGTACAAAATTATGCAGACCATGAATAAAGTGGATAGAGGGACACCCTTCTCCCTCTCACAAAATAACAGAACTAGGGGACATCCACTCAAATTGAGGGATGGGAGAGTGAGAATAGACTAAAGAAAATACTTCTTTAGCCAGTGTGTTGTTAGTCTGTGGAACTCACTGCCACAGGATGTGGTGATGGCATCTGGCCTGGATGCCTTCAAAAGAAGATTGGACAGATTCCTGGAGGAAAAGTCCATCACAGGTTATAAAACATGATGGGGATATGTAATCTCCAGGCTTAAAAAGAGAAATGCCACATGCAGGGGAGTGGTATCAGGAGACAGATATCTACTCTTGTGCACTTCCAGAGGCATTTGGCAGGCCCACTGTGAGATACAGGAAATTGGACTAGATTAGCCCTTGGCCGGATCCAGCATGGCTGTTGTTATGTTCATGTGTTGCCACTGCAAGTACAAGTTGGAAGTTAATTTCTTTCAGAAAATCATACTGCCATTCATCTAAGAACATTAAATCTGGGCTTGAATGGGTTAAACGGAAGAGTGACATCTCGAGTCACAAACTCCACCCAAAGTCTCCAGACACCATGGTGAAGGAGCCAACCAATCATGCATCCATTTAAGGAAGAACAAACATTTCTCTTCTCTTCTGATATAACTGTTACATTTCCTAATCTGGAAATGCTATCTGCCAGCACTGTATCAAAAGAAGCATATTTCCCAACTGGAAGCCCCATAGTGCAGTATGAGGGCAATTCCCTTCATTGCTTATGCCTAAATTGTCCACAATTGTTGGGAGTTTCAGGTTACATTTATAAAGGGCAATTGGAATAATTATGAATCGGAAGGAACACAAAAGTCTACAATTGATTTTTGGGAGCTTTGTTTACTTACACACAGCTTTTCTGAGCTCTAATAGTAACCATAGGTAGAACACATGCAGTTTACTTAACTCACAACTCCAGCTAGAATAAAATCAAGGGTAGCAAGTCAGATTTTTTTTAAAAATCCCACAACCACATACAAGGTTCCCCAAGCAGTACCAGTTCTCATATAAGCCTGCCAATAAGCCGTTCATTTCCCAGAACTACAAATGAATGAATAGTCACAGCCCCCGTGTGAAAGGCTTTATTCCCCACCAGAATTTTTAAATTGGGAAATGCCTTCCTTTGCTCATCTGAACAGAACGAGAGCTTGAAGAGCAACCAAAGCCACATACATGGTCCGTCTGCCACTATTCTGTAGTTCCTTAATTGAACTCACAGGACTGTTCTTTCTCAGCCACCTGGTTGTGGCAAATTTTCCTACACTCTCTTCCTTCCCAAAAAGCATCCCCTGTCAATGGCCCTGATAACCAGGCGTATCAGACAACGCCCAGTGACTAAGTACCTGAATAGCTGAGATGCTGCTGTCAAGCCCTCCAACGTCGTTGCTTCTCTCTCACTTTCTCCTGCTCAGAAGACACTTCACAATCTTACTGGGTAGAATTGGTTTCTTTCAGTAAAACAATTAAAATGCTACAAGCTTAAAAATGTTTTATGAAAGGTAAAGAAAGGGAATGGAACCCAGCACAGACATGGCTCCTCCTCTGGAACTTGACACCCGGAGCAGGAATCCATTCAGAACTCTGCAGCCTCCACTAAGACCAAAAGAAAACGGAGTCAGCAGTTTGCCTTTTAATACAATCTATCCAGAGAGACTGAATTGGAAATATTTTAAATCAAACGTATGTTGTAGCAACTGTCCTACCTTCTGAAGGGAGTTCGCACTATAAACGATGAGAGCTATCAGTATTTACTGCACAAGAGAAATGGAACTGTGTGCTGATTTCCAGAATGGCCGGGTGTTCTCGTAATTCCAAACAATCTATAGTTCAGTACTCTGCTGCACTCAACAGAGGCCGATAATTCTTCTTGCCATAATAGGAGAAGAAGTGTCATGAACGCTTGTAGTCACTTTACTTCAAGACAGACCACGGGTCCATTTTTCTCACTACTATCAACTCTACCTGTAAATACCTGCAAAGACCTTTCTCTTCAGGCAAGCTTTTCCCGAATGATGGACTACCATGTGTATTTTATATGAATCTATGGCTTTACATAGACATTGTGTTTATAACTACTTATAACCAGTGTTGTCTATTATAATGCTGTAGATGTCCCTCAATTCCTTGTTCTCAGATACTTGAACATGTCTTAATTGTACTGGACTGTATATTATCCCTCATTACTGTAAGCCGCCTTGGGCGGGGTAAAGTACTCTAAAATAAATAAATAAAATAAATAAATAACTTGCTAGGGTCCTTCCTGTCCCTGCTACCTAAAACCACTGAACCAGAATGTCTGGGACTGAACAGCAGAGCTGTGGGTTCTTCAACACCAGCAGGTCTTCTGCACTTCCTTGCGAGCTTCTTTTCTACCATGTCCTTTTATTTTTAACCTGAGCAGTAGGCCACATCTTTTCTCCCTGGAATCATGTATGATCAGAGATGGCATCAGACAAACAAGATGCACCGTAAAATAACTGTATCCTGTTTTACTCATCCTACAGTACCACACAACACACCTTTCCCACCCAATGCCGTCTTCATATCATCCATGCCCAAATCCCCAGCCAGAAAACCCTTTGCCCTCATGGCTGAGGACAGTGGCATTGGCAGCTCAACACACCGAGGTATTCAGGCTGGGAAATGATGGCATACATGCTCTCTGTAGAATATTTCAAGGGTAGGGTAGTAGGGTGCACAGCACACATATTTTTCTATCTATTTTTCCACTGGTGGAAGTTCAGTGATGAGACAGATTATCCAAGGTGTGGAATGTTTTTAAAGGGCTGTGTACAGAACAAAATGGGACATTTTTCTTCTCATAGAAGATCTTCAAGAATGATGCTACACAGCAGGGCAGTAATTTGCCAATGTTCTGAACTGACCAGAATTACTAGCACTTCTACCACATACTGCCTCTGCCTTCTCTGAAACTCCCCAGGTATTATCCCCTCATTGTGGCTTATTGATTTCCAATCTTTGTTCCTTTTCACGTGTCTTCCAATTCTTTAATCTCTTTAGTTCTGAGTTAGCTTTTTTTCCTTTTTCTTTTTTTGGAGACAAATGTCATGTGCACTCAGAAAACGAATAATATAGTTGGAATTAAATTGTGAGGTTTAGAACTCCAGAAAGCCTTTCAAGACCCAATAGGTTATAACAGATAAAAAGTTATATTTATTGTTCTCTAATACACAGAGAAGATGATTTAACCTGCCTGCAGCCCAAAAATGCAGTGCAGGGAGGAAAACACAGAATTGATGTAGTAGTGGCTCTGCAGCCAACGCTGTTTAATGCAAATTCCCAGTTCATTTATTTATTGGGCTACAAAGACAGAGTAAAAAATGTGTGTGCGTGTGTTGAAAAGAGTGAGTCACATGGGAGGAGAGTCATCTCAGTGATCCCATGTGTAGATGCAGCTTCTGATCTATTTCTAACTGATGTGAAGTGTTTGATCTGCGTTATAAATCCTCACTTTTTTTGGAGGCAGATCTTCAAAGATAAAAGCAACTGCATCACCCACAGAGACATCATGAAACACATATGTCAGGTTAAGGGGAAGAGAAAGACACTCCTTGGTTACGCTCCCCACGTGGGGGGAAACTATTTTTAGATTGATAAAATCCAAACACTGATATAAGCACACCGTTGTTTATCCCACTTTAATAATTTTTTACTATGCAGATTTAAAATTTATCTGATTTTATAAGCAAACGTTAAGCTTTGGAATATTAGACGCACTGGCCGCAAGAGGCTTGTCATTCTGTCCCTTAGCAAACAGAGAGCTGATGACATGAAAACACAACAGTGAATGAGAAAATCTCATTTTGAGCATAACCTTGCTAGCGTGTGAAATGAGTGCAATTGTGCGACAGTTGGAGCATTCTTTGGCATTGCCTTTCTTTGGGATTGGGATGTAGACCCAATCTAGATGTAAATGTTTAGTGTATTCTAATGCTAATATTAATACTGATACCAGTATTGATACCACCAATTGCAGAAGGCTGTTCTACCTGGAAGAACATATATTTTAAGAAAATACCTATGAAAAACCTAGGTATTTGGGAATGGCCCAATATTTAAGAAACAAAATCCAATCAACATTTGGAGGAATGAGTATGATGGTGATGTGGATGATGTGCCATCAAGTCAATTTCAACTTATGGGAACCCTTTCCAGGATTTTCCTTTCTGATGTCTCTTACCATTTCCTTTTTCTGGAGGCGTTCTGGGACTGTATGGTTTGCCCAAAACTTGACAGTCTGGCTCTTTTCTTGCGAAACCCAGTAGGGAATCGAATTCTTGATCTCTGGCTTCAAGCTAAGTCTCCAATTCCCTGCGCTATCCAGCCAGCATACTTACTTATTATATACTGATGAATAATAGACAGCTAGTCCCTGACCCCTGTTACTGAAGCATGCACACATGTTAAAACAGAGAAAGAAGGTCTCTTTCTTGAAGAAAGATGGTTAATGTCCTTTTTTAAAGGGTGTATCTGTGAACTTTTACACACTTTGTCTAGTTTAAATGAAGCACACTTATTTTCAGAAGAAGGGATCGGTAGTTTAGATACCTGGCTGCGGAGCCAGAGGTTGGAATTTAAATTCTCCACTGCGCCTTCTTCTGGACTTAATGATCCATAGGGTAATTTCCAGCTCTGCAGTTTTAGGGTTATTGCTGTTATATTTTCTCATATGTATTAGAAGTTAGTTTCTAATCTCTCAGCTTTGAAAATAAAGCTGAATAAATAGCCAATGAAAGATGAAATTTCTGAAGTTGGGGAAGAGATAGGAGGGAGAAAGCAAAGGGCTTTGTTGTTGTTGTTGTTGTTGTTGTTGTTGTTGTTAGTAACCACCACCACCACCATGATCATCATCATCATCATCATCATCATCATCACAGTTGAGAAGAAAAAAGTGTGGATCATTGATGTTGCTATACCAGATGACAGTAGAGTCACAGAGAAACAACTTGAAAAAATTACCCGATATCAGGATCTGAAAATTAAACTTCAGAGACTCTGGCATAAACCAGTACAGGTGGTCCCAGTGGTAATCGGCCTGCTGGGTGCGGTGCCTAAAGAGCTAAGCAAGGATTTAGAAGAAATTGGAGTTGACAAAGTCACCATCAGTCAGCTGCAGAGAGCCACCTTGCTGGGATTTGCTCGCATAATTCGCCGATACATCACGTAGTCCTAAATAAACGCTTGGGAAGCGTTCAACTAGTGATTGGTAATACAAAATCCAGCGTAGTCCGCTGTGTAATAATTTAATAATAATAATCACAAAAAAGGATGAGGACTCCTGGACAGATGTTGCAGAATGGACTGCACAGCATCACCAGCACTTTGTGCACCATCACATTTACCCATCTGAGTGTTTAAAACCTGTGCATGCCCAATTGCTGGTCGTCAGCTGAGCTCTTCTGTGGTTCAGGGCACCAACAGCCTGAACTACGCCTGAGGTCAGACTATACCACATGTACTTATTAAGACACAATTCTGTGCCAAGGTGCCCCAAGTGCTGAGTCAAAAAAAGAATGGCATGCCGTGTCTGGCATGAAGCATGCAAATTGAGCTGCTTGACATAGATTGACTTCATTGACACCATTGCTTTTGCTTCTCTCAGACACTGGAAGGAGGCTGTGGCTAAGCAGAACACTGATGCTTCACCCTCAGACTACCAAAAGCCATTCTCTTTCTTCTGGCCTTTCATCTTTCACTGGCTACTTATTCCACCTTATTTTCACAGAAACTAACTTTTCATAAAGAGGAGAATTGAGATTCCTCAGGCAAACAAGTCCTATGTTCGCACATGATCATGTCGGGATCAGGATTACACTCCTATTTTTTGAGGGATTTTACTCTCAAAGGCGCTCTTTAACACTGTTGGCATACTTAGAAGTTAGTAACACAATGAAGAAGGCTGCTTGCATTTTATTTTTGCAAAACAGATTTGGAAATACAGGTGTATTTTCTTTTCTTTTTGCAAAACAGATTTGGAAATACAGGTGAACCTTCTCAAATATTAGCAAGCTTGAAGGCCTTTTTGGTAGCCTCACAAAAGTGGGACTGGGAGAAGATGCACACCTACAGATTCAGATAGGTGCACACTGTGCCCATCACAAACCCTTCAGTTTCCAAGATGCAGTCTCACTTTACTCTCTACACTCAAAACACTTTATAAAGCATATAGCCCTGGGTCAGAGAGCCTCTCCAAGGACCCAGGATAAAAGCTGAACATGTGACTGCATGTTGCTTCAATATAGGTGCAATAGCTTCAAGGCCAATGTACTGAAGAGATCACATTGTTTCCTATACTCCATTTATTGCAATCTTCTAAAATGGACGGAAATAACACACCTTAGCATACCATTCTGTACACCAAATTCATTCTGCAAGGATACAAAGTTCTCACATTAGGCTGCCCTTATAATATTCCTTTCTCTGGAGACTCAATGAAGGATCCAAATATCTTGTTCTCTGAACAGGCTTTTAATGGGAATAGCTATGTTGGAAAGGCAGGACTGAACAGCCATATAGTTCATTTTTATACTACAGTTCAGAATTTTTTAATCGTCCAGAACCACAAGGGTGTGGAACACTAGAAATGCAAGTCAGCACCACGTTGGCATCTATACAAGGAGAAGAATTATCTTCACTGTTGTATGACACATTTCCCCCCTGTGGATTTGAGACTCTAAGGACAAGGGAGACATGAGGAGATGGGGACTGTTGGGGTTGCCATTTCAGGCTCAAGGTGGGAGCATTCCTGGCACTTTAAGAGCATCTCATGGAAGCAATTAGTTGGACACATGGAGGTCTCTTCAGCCAGGTGAGTCCATCTCACTGAGAACTACTACACAGGATGGGAGAATATTGGAACATTGCTCTAGTATTTCTGTGATGGGCCATCCTTTGTATTTAATGAGGTTGTTGTGTGAGCATTCTTAAGCATTTGATCGGTTTACCTCAATACCTCTAAGACTGACCAGGGGATACATTCTGAGGCACATTGGCACCTAAGCTGTCCAAAACGCTTCCATATTAACTAACCACTCAATAGAAATTAGAACCTTGTGTGTTAGCACTTCAGACGGTAAGACACCTTGCTTCTTTTGAAGACACAACACTACTTTACTAAAGTTATATGTCAGTTCCCACAATCCAGCTGGTCAGCCTTAGGACTTTTTCTGATGCTCCAGAGTACAATGACCCTGAAAAATGCTCTTTGCAGAGGCAGTGCCTTGCTTGATGGCAAATGCCAACACCTTTCTATTTTGCTACTGCACAAATCTCAAATCCGTAAAGTCTTTCTCAGGGCTCAAAAAATGTTACATGTGAAACAAAACCAAGCACCACACTAAGCGCCATGGGTACCTACTGGCTGGCTCCCCGAAGGGTCAAAATCAGAGGAGCTGTCGCCATTGCTAACCGTCGACATAAACAACCCAAGTGGAAGCTGGTTGGGGAAAAAGTGACAACTGATTTTGATTGCTCTAGACTGAAGGACTCTTCAGGAAGGCCAAAGGCCCGGAGGCATACAGCGGCAGCATCCTGGCGGTGTACAGTGATCTGTGAAGAGAGCTGTCATGGCGCCACAGTGCCCCCCCCAAAACCTCTGCACAACCTTACAAAAAACATGCTGATTGCCTCTGCTCGCACGACAGAGATTGAGTTCTTGCTAAATAATGCACAGAGCCCCATCTTTGCAGGACGGAAAGCTGAGTCAATGTGAGGAAGACCCTTTTCTGCTTATTTTTTTCCCTCCAACAAGACAGCAACCTCCCAACCCCCTTTTCCTACCTCCAATTAAAACCAATCAAACGGAGCACGAAAACAGTCGTAGAAAGTAAAATGGCAAGGAGAGCTGCCAATTACTCAAGTTACTGAGTCAGAGCCAAGCCTCCCAAAGCGACAAGCAGGCCTCTCTGGAAAGGCAAAGGCAACTGCAAGGGAAATGCAGATTTCCTCTTCTTCCAGCTCCATTTCATCTCACTCGAGATATGATGCAGAAGTGAATCAACTTTACCCTAACACTGGAACCGAGGGAGATGCACGCCACACTCGCAAGCTGATTGGCGACTGTGACGGACGGGAGGCCCTTGATGTTTCAAAAGTTTCCATTTCTACAGAACAGAGCTCTTTCTCTTCACCTTTAAAGCATACCACAGGTCAGCAAGACACTGCTCTGCTTCTTTTAAGTATTCCTGCTCCCAGAAGTGAAAATATGACATGGCCGGTGTAGTCACATATCGTTAACTCTAGCTTTCAACTGGGCTTGGGAAGATGAATCTTTCATGAACTGATTTGGCTCATGACAAGGTTTAACTTGACCCAACGTCTTCCCAAAGCTTCAAAGGAAGATGCACGAAGCTAGCAGCAGATTAGAAATACTGCCCCATTGACATTCTCTCTGCCCACTGAATCATTAAGCACCTACCGGTAGGCTTTCAACATAAAATAATGGTTATGTGACTTCCCAAAAATTCTGAAATATAACTATGTTTAAATTTTAACTGACAAGAGTTGACAACTAAGTGATCACATTTCTCCAACTTTCACTGAAATCAGTTCGTTTTACAAGCACCAATAACTACAGTTCCCAGAAATAGATAAAAGGAAGCATTTAATGGTCTTAGAAGAGCTCGGTTGGGGACACAGATCAAGGTCATTCAGTGGGGAAACCTGGCCTTGTTAAGTTTTCACCTGGCACAGGAAAATGCTGCAACTGCTGACTCTATGAAGAACAGGACCGAACACAGAATAAATCTTGATTATACTGTCTATAGAAACAAATGTCCTGCTAGAATTGTACAGTCTTTCTTCAAAGAAGAGAAATTCACTGTTCCTTTACGAAGAATACCTTTGTCTGTGACATAAAAGATCAAGACTCTACAGAATGTACACTTTGTCTAACAAAGACAAACACTAGAAATATTTGGGACCACTTCTGTTTTTTCCGCCGGGACAGGGGAAGAGACTGCAGAAACCACAGTGCAAATGAAACTGCATGTATAATAATCACTAGAGGAGTTGCTGCCTATTTAGATCTTAAGGAAAATGAAAGCAGATGAAGAATCAATAGTTGGCCAGGACCATGTGTGTGAACCTAGATAGTCACAGAGCAATGAAGTACAAGCCAAGGCCATAGAATATAGTCCATTTCTACAGATGCATTTGAAAAAGCAGGCTATAACTTCATGATAGTGTGTACCAAACAAAGTGTGTTATCTTAAGCCACAAGACTTGTTTTTTGCATCAACAGACCAACTGATCAGCACTTCTGGATTTTTTAAGAAATGCAATGTCCCTTTCCACTATTCAGGATTTGAAGTAGATTTTATGTTTTACATTTTATGAAAGCCATAAACGTAAACAAATAAACAGAGCATGACTAAAGGAGGAAGTTGAAGCAATTTGGTAAAAGGCTCTTATATGCAGTGTGATCTATTTTACTTGTGTCCTTCCATTCACACAGGAGATATTTTCTCTCCTGGTAGAAGGATCCAGATGGCAGCTCCTATTCCTGCTCCTTTTGATTTTTGATGTCCTCTCCCCACCTTTTGTCACTGGCAGGCTGTGGCAACTTCCCCCTCTTTCTCTGTTTTTTTGTTAATTTCCCTCTCAACAACTCAATGCTACATCAGATACAGTACAAGTTCCAAAGGACACCTCCAAGATATTAGAATTGCCCTGTGTCAGTTAGGGATTTTTTTTAAGTTAGAGAAGAAAAAATAGAGGAAGGCATATAGTATCTCCATTGCCACTTTTAATGTCACTGCACACGTCACAAGGTTGTCACCACCGAGAGCCCCACCCACAGCTCTATTTGGGAGTGGATTAACCAACCATACAGCCTGCAGAATGGGATAATCAAGAGAGCTCCTAACACCAAAGAAACTTCAGCACTAGTACTGTTCCAGAAAGAAGCAGGACAGCCTGCAAAAGGGGTGGGATGGATTGCTATTACTGAAAACGCATGTAGCAGCTGGAAAATAAGGTATATGAAACAGCACCAAAAACAAACCAAATAATGAGCTGCATGTCCATCTGATCGGCCTCACATTCAAATATGCTTCAACAGACACAAAGAAGATTTTCTTCTGCATAGCATGGAACCATGAGGTTAATTCATAAAGCACGCCCAGACAGAGTAAGCTGGCAGAGGAGGGTCAGAAGGAGATGTGAGACAAAAGACGCATTTATTTGATCTGATGCCATGGGCATAAACGTTTCTAAGCTGAGAGAGGTCCCTTAACCATAGGCATGTTTTGAAAGGCAGAGAAACATGAGAACAGCAGTTCCATCTTCAACGCTAGGCATGCTATATATGATCCTTGACTGTCAGGCTGGCTATTTTGGCTCAAGCTCTGCCACCATCTGAGGTGGGAAGAGAAGTGCTGCCCACCCTGGGCTCCCATACTCCACAGGAACATTTTAGAGGGCAAAGAAAAAGAGGACGCTGAATTAACTCAGGCTGGCTTTGTTGGTGCAGCAGATCTACTGACACATCAGACCCAGACACACTGTGCACTCCAAAGGGGGCCTGGGGAGGGTTCAAAACAATCCACCTGCCTACTGCTGGCAGCTCTCTCTCTTCCCTACCCCATCCCACTGTAACTGTTTCTGCATGGCGGTGTTTGAGTGCAAGGAGGGTGGTGAGCAAAAGCGGGTGGCTTTGTTGCCACTCCTCCACCGGAGGTCACCCCTTGGTCCCTGCTAATAGTTGGGCCAGCCCTGGTGATTAGAAAGCCCTACAGAGGGTCCTGCGTACATTACAGTTGGTTCTTGAAAGACAGGGTGGGCTATACATGCAACAGGAAAAATAACGTCTACCAGACAGAGTGGAATTCTGGGAGGAAGGCGTCAAATGAGCAGACGGAGAAGGAAAAAAGAGCAGAAGCAGAGGCTGCTGAGACGTCCACTGACTTTGAATACCAACTGCTGCACACTGGCAGTGGTCTGGGAGGAGGCAACGCACAGCACGATCAACCACCCTAGCTTTAGGGCAAGAGGGATGCCCTGCGTCTTACCTGAGTGTGTGCGGAGGTGGCCCGTAAGTGCATCTCTTCTCCGGCAGGCATAGTTGCAGAAGGGACATTTGAAGGGCTTCTCGCCCGAGTGCAGCTTGATGTGACGCAGGAGGTTGCCCTTTTGTGTGAAGGAGGCACCACACTGATTGCAATGGAACGGCCTCTCACCTAGAAAGAAGAGCACTATGAGTGGATAGCCAAGATCCTTGCTTTCATACAAAAGACAATCACAGCTCCTCTCCCATCTGGGATGATCCCAAACTGAATGGAAGACAGTCCCCCCCCCCGGCTCATTTTTCGTGTTGCTGAACTTATTTTCCTTTGATTACTCAACCCAAATTGACAAGCATCTGTATATCATCTTAAATGGGACCAGCTTCCACAACCTGAATACTCTATCTGTGTTATCTTTTCGGTACACAAAATGAATTGAAAACAAAGTCAAAGTCAGGCCCAACATTCTTAACATTCACGCCAGACATTTTCTGATCCCTTTTGTCTCTCAATTTTTGATCTTTCTTTGGAGCTGTAATTAGCCCCATAACTTGTGGGTGTTATTTTTCCTCTGCCATCAGATCATGAGAGCCATTCTTGTTTGTTTGTTTGTTTTGTTTGTTGTCATATTTAGTCTGCCTTCCTCCTCATGAGGGGACTCAAAGTGACTCACAACGTTAAAACAAGTACACTTAGAAACACAATAAATCAGAAAACGCCATTAAATCCATTCTGTTCCTTTTACTTAAAACAGGAATGCCTTTAGCCCACCTTTACTGAGAGCTGGTATAACCAGATGGGTAAAAAAGGCACCTGGAAGTTCTCCAATCTGAATTTTGCTTCAGGACACAAACTATTGGCCTTGGATGAGCCAAGGCAACGATCCAGAGATCAGTGACTTCTGTGACTGCATGCAGAAGGTCCTCCATTCAGCATCTAGCAACTCTAGGTCAAACTAGCTTAGAGAGTGCATACAGGACAGACATGCCTGACAAGCAGACTCTCCCACCATTAGGACTTCAGGGAACTAGACAAATGTCAAGTATTTGCATTAGTTCCTATTGCAACTGTTTTTCCCAGCAGCCAAGCATGCTCACCAGTATGGCTGCGTTTGTGCACCATCAGTACATTTGGGCCAATGCACACCATCCCGCAGATGTCGCACTTCAGCTTGCCATTGGGTAGTCGGATGCCGCCAGGAGAATGTGGTTCTTGCCCTGCCCCGTCACAGTAGCCAAGGGGCTCTGAGAGGGAATCCTCCACAATCACACTGTCCTCTTTTTCAATGAGCCGGTCTTCATGCGACAGCAGTCGGCTTGATTCTTCATCACTGTACATTTCCACCTTGATGGAATTTGCTATGGATTTTTAAAAAGTGAGAAACAACATCTGAATAAGTTTCTATTAAACATTTGTAAATGGGTTAGTCTTTTTTTTACTGGTATGTGAAGGAAGGAGAAAGGTTTTAAGATGGCGTCTGTTTGGTTCAATCAAATGTCTGTTCAGTTAGCTAGCACTGAATCAGTCAGCAAAAAGCAAAAGGCTGTGTCTGCGTGAGAACCGCTAGATTAGGCTGTGCTATGCTCTTTTGATCAGCTTCACAGGTGTCTTATTAGCCGAGAACCAGAGCCTTGTAGTACCATTCGGAGGCCCATGAAGACACAACACCGTGCCAAACACCAATTAAGGAATGACTGAGAGATGGTCGCATGGGAATGCCTGAAGAACATGGACAATAATTGTTTTAATTAAATCCAGTCATAGGATTTGACAATGGGATGGAAAGGATGAAAGAAGGGGGGCACTTTACAGAGAGAAGTTAATGCTTTAAATTAGATACATTATTATTAGTAGTAGAGCTTTTTATTCCAATATGCTTGCATAGAGTGTAGGATTCAGTTACTAAGAATGTCCAGTGTAACTTAGACGAGATGTAGTCACATAGAATTCTTTATTTTCTTGATTGCCAAAGAATTGAACTATGAACTGTCTTTACTGTCTTGGAATTGGCTTATTTTTGTAACTCTTGAACTTTCTATTTTTAATACAAATAATAATTTTTACAACTGGTTTGTTTATTGCCCAAGGTATGGGAGAGGCTGAGTCCAGGCCTTAAGAGCTAACAGTTGTAATTCCCACAGAAGGTGGAATTTAGGCTGGTGTATTTTAAGAAAGTATACAGCCTGTTAAGATTTTTACTAGTATTCTAGAAGTGTTCTAAGGAAGCTTCTAGTGGAACGCAGAGCGTGTTCCATACATGGTGGCAGCGGTGGGATGATTGAACTCCCATACCGGGCACATTTTGATTTTCTCTCATAAGTTTCAAACGGCAGAAGTTGCCAAAAGAGACTGAGAGGAGCAATGATCTCGCCTTCAGTTCAAGGAGGGAGACAATTAACTGCTGACATTTTTACAATCGGTTTATGGCCTGACTAATTGTTTAATAGTCGAATAGGCATAAATCTGTCTTACCGGAGAGAAGCCGGTCAGCTTGAGAAGCGGCCGAGCTGTAAGGCTGTGATTTTTAAAGTAAAACACAGCTGTTGTTTTTTGTAAGCCACACTTTGAGTTTTTAAGCAAAACTGGCAGGAAATGGTTCATGAAATGGCAATCCGTTTGTTATTTTTTAAACAGTGAGGACTTAGTGTATGGCTGAAGAGTTTCCCAAAGAATTCTTTAGCCCCACAATACGGGAAATACACTACGTGTATGTGGTAACATCGACCGGGTCTCTTCGACCAGAAAATAGCACCTTGCTATCATCGCCTCTGGAAGCAGAGATGGCAGATGATGCCGGGAGTCAGCCAACTATTCCAGATGAAGAGGAAGACCAGCCAGCCTCGGATGTCGGTGAGGACGGGAGCAGGGCAGAAGACGGGGATGATGGAGACTGTCCTGGCCCTTCGGAAGAGCCCCAGCAGCCTGCCCCTTCTCAACCCAGACCCAGAAGGCCACGGGCGGCAGAAACTGCAGTTGCCGAAGCCTTGCAACAGCTGGTTAGTCTCCAAGCAACACTGATCGCTTACCAAGAAGACGAGCGGAAGGAGAAACAACACCAGCGACAGGTCGACTACCAGAGACGACAGCTGGAAGACGAACGGCGCCGGCAGAAACAGATCGCCCAGGAGCGTGAGAGAGAGCGTCAGCGGCTGGCAGAAGAAGCCAAAAGGAAGGAGGATCTTCTTGATGTGAGGAAATATGACAGAAAGGCTCTTCCAGTGTACCAGGCCACGGGTGACATTCTCACTTTTCTACAGAATTTCCAATATGCCTGTCAGGATTTACAAGCCCCAAAGGAGATCTGGACTAAGTTGCTACGCACTCAAGTCTCGGGACCCCTGGCAGACCTTCTCTCCGAAATGGCAGGTACTGACTGGGATACATTCATGGCAAAAATTAGGCAGCGTTTTGGGTTCACAACAGAGGGGCTGAGGGCCAAATTTAGAAGCCTCAAATGGTCACCCAAGAGTCAGCGGGTGCTAAAACCCTTGAAGATCTGATGGAAGTTTTTCTTAGTAAGCAAATTAGAGAATCACTGCCTTCTGATATTACTGTCTCTCTGTTGGAGAAGAAAATTGAAAATGCCCAAGATTAAGCCACTGAGGCTGACAATCTGCTCTCATATAGACTGGCCAATAAATCTCAAGCAGCTTCTCAGAAGGTATTTGCTAAGGCATTCTCATTTCCACAAAAAACTGAAGGGGGGATGAGAGGTTTTGACCAAAAAGGAAAAACCCCACAAAAGTTTCAACGTCCAGGGATGGGAGGTCCAGTTTCTGGACAGCCAAGGGCCACTAGCACCCCCCCAAACGGACATTATCTGTTTTTCCTGTGGGGTCAAAGGCCACGCCAGATTAAATTGCCCAGAGGGAAAGGGGGGACAAGCTAAGGCACCCCAGAATACTCAAAAGACTCCCCAAAAGACGGGAAAGAATTTGCCTCCTACCAAGCTTCAAGCTAAAATGAAAACCATTAGCCAAGCCATTGAGGAGGGAGAGGATGAGCTGGACCTTAGCAATTCAAGCCCCGAAGAAGAGGATGTCGGGGGGGGGGGCACAACTTGTATCTGCTATGCGAGGAGTTAATGTGAGCAATTCTGCTGTTGTGGGGAGGGGAAGAGCAATGCCTCCTGCTGCCCTGAATACAAATCCTTCTAGTCCACATGTTGGAAAAGCAGCAATAATGATGGGGGCATCAGCTTGCAAAGCTAAAAAGAAATCTGAACCGGGGGCCGAAGTTGTGGATACTGAAACCATTATTTCAAAAGCACAAATGCTGTGGGGTGAAAGCAGATATTCTCAAAGTATGACTGTGCATTGCAATGGCATTGATTATGATATTCCTGCTTATTTGGATACTGGAGCTGATTTATCATCAATTTCTTCTGCTTATGTTACTGATGAGCAAATGTTGGAGGGCAAACTTTTCCCTGTGCACCCTTACCACTCCAGAGTCTCCCGTACCCATTTGGCACCTATGGCAAAAATTCATGTGAAATACAAGAACTTTGAGGGGGAACTTACTGTTTTAGTTAATAGCCCCAAGCAAAAAATTCAATTCCTGCTTGGAATTGATCTGCAATATGCTGATTATGTGGCTACTCTGGAAAAATCTCAACCTCAAAATTTTCCGTCTCGGAAGATGGGGCGGTATATAAATATAATAATAAATAAATAAATAAATAAAAAGGTTTTGGCTGTGCAAACTCGCCGTCAAGCGCTTCAGAAGCGCTTTGCTTTTGATGTCCCTAGTCAAAGGGTGGATGCCACACCACAAGCTTGAGTTGCACCTTACAGCTCTGTGATAATTTCCCCTGACCATTTTGCTGATGCAGAAAATGAACAAGGGAATGATGATTCTGGGGAAAATGATTATGTGGAGATGCAGCCTTTGCAACAGGCTTCAATTGTACCCGATAGACCTGTGACCGGTCCTCCTGACTGTGTTGTGGATGATGCGCAACCAAGTACCACTGCTTGTATTGGGACTGATGGTTCTGTGAATGCTCTACCCTCTGATGAGGCTTTAGAGACTGTGTATGTGGAATTTGCAGCTACTAGCGATCCAGAGGTTGTTCCACTTGCTTCAGTTAGTGATGATGATGATGATGGTGATGGAAGTCAGTCTGATGAATCTGTTTCCACTGTTTGTGCTGGTGATTCTGTTCAGTTTTTGCAACCTGATAAACAATTTAAAGAACAGCAGTTGTCTGATCCAACTTTGAAAGAAGCTAGAGAGCAGGCAGACAAAGATTTACAGTTGGGTCCTGGAAGACAAACCAGATTTTGCTGGGCTGGACTTGGAAGTGAATTGATATTGTATAGGGAGAAACTTGTGGATGGCAATCCAAATCTGACTCCTTTGCGTCAATTAGTGGTCCCTCAAGCTTATAGGGAAGAAGTTTTGAGATTGGCTCATCAGTCACCATTCTCAGGCCACATTGGTTACAGAAAGACTCTGGCAAAAATCAGCAATCATTTGTTTTGGCCTAATTTAACCAAGAGTGTGAAGCATTTTTGCATCAGTTGTGAACATTGCCAGAAAGTGGGATACAACACTGATACCACTAAGGCAAAAATGGAATGTATTCCAATTGTATCCCAGCCTCTCAGCAGCCTTCAAATGGATTGCCTTGGCCCATTTCAGACCAGCAGTACTGGGGAAAAGTATATTGTGTGCTTTACTTGCCCATTCTCTAAATGGGTAGAAGCAGTGGCAACATCTTCTATAAGTGCCAAGCAAATTGCTCGAGCCTTACTAGAGATTAGCTCTAGACTTGGACTACCCAACCTATTAATCTCCGATAGATCTACAAGCTTCACTAATGAGTTGATGGCCAAATTATATGAATTAACGGGAGTCCAGCAACGTTTCAGTGTGAGTTATCATGCTCAGTCACACGGGTGTGTGGAGAAGGCACAACAAACTTTGCTTAGAATGTTGCAAACATATGTCTTGGAATTTGGAAAATCTTGGTCAGAAGCATTGCCTTTCATTCTCTATGCTTATAGAACCTCTCCACATGACAGCCTGGGAGGCTTCAGTCCTGCAGAAATCATTTATGGGAAGTCTCTGAGGGGACCTTTGGAACTTCTCAAATCCTAATGGGAGGGGACAGTGCAAGAGAGCTCTATTCCTGTTGCTCGATATGTTTATGAACTACAACTTAAACTAAAGGCAATCAGAAATTTGGCCACTGAACATTTGCAAAAGGCACAACAGACCCAAAAATACTACCATGACCTTAAGTCACGCCACAGAGAATTTCAAGTGGGAGATTCTGTGCTAGTTCTTGATCCTATCAAGCATAACAAATTGCAAGTCAATTGGCTGGGACTTGGAGTTGTTGAACAGAAATTGGGGCCTGTCAATTATGTTGTGAGGATGTCATCCCAAGAAAAGAAACCCCGTTTGTACCATGTGAACAGTTTAAAACCTTATGTCCATAGGCAGCCTCAAATGCTACCTTGTAGAGCCGCATCTTCAGCAAGTCTGGAAGATGGCTTGGATTTGTTGGAGGAGTTCAGGGAGGCTGGTGACCAGAGTGAAATTTGCTTTGAGTATAACACTCCTGAATCTGAACAGCAAGCTCTTTTAAGTGTTCTAGAGCAGTGCTCCCCAACCTTTTTATCGCCGTGGACCAGTAAATGTTTGATAATTTTTCCCTGGCCCGCTTGTTTTGATTTAATAAGATAAAAAAGGTAAATGCCCCCCCTGCCGCTGACGCACATGCGTACTAGTCGTTTCCCACTCTAGGGGGCGGTGCTCATCTCCGTACTCAAGCCGAAGAGCCAGTGTTGTGCGAGTCCTTGGCATCGCTGCAAGGAAACACTGTTTTTACTTCCTTGCGTTTTTTCCCCGGGGGCGTCTATTTATCTGACTTGCATTTCACATGCTTTCGAACGGCTAGGTTCTGGGGTGTATAGCTTATCCCTCATTGACATAAGCCACCTTGGGGTCTTTTCCAAGGAGAAAGGCGGGGTAAAAAAAAACACTCTGAAATAAATAAATAATAAATAAATAAATAAAGGAAAGGGGAGGCAAGCTGTCACCCCAGGCGCTTTGGCGGACACAGCAAGGCTCCTTCCCGTGACCCCCCCAGCCCTCCCTCTCTGCCCTCCACACACACACACACACACACCCCAAGAGGGAGGAGAGCGAGAGCGAGAGCGAGAGCGAGAGAGGGGAGAGGCTGGCTTACCGGCGTCCTGCCTTCATTCGTGCCACGACCGAGAACCCCCCTCAGCGGCCTCCTCCTCCTCCCTCCGCCGCCGCCGCCGCCGCCGCCGCCACGCCCATGGCTGGCGGGCCAGTCGGTGGGTGGGTGGGCTGCCGCTGCCGCCGCCGCAGCGGTTGCTAAGGGTCGCTCCCGCCTGGCGGGCAGGCACGCGCCGCCTCCGCCTTCTGTGAGCCCTACTCTTCGTTGTTCCTCCTCCTCCTCCTCCTGCTGGTGCTGCCGCCGCCGCCGCCTCCGGCCCCTGTCAGAAGGAGGAGGAGGAGGAGGAGGAGGAGGAGCGACAGCACCACCAGCCCCCGCAACGCAACAAACCGCCCGCCCATTGGGCAGCGGGCCGCCCCCCAACAAGTGCAGCGCTCATTGGCTCCCCTGCCTCCTCCTCCTCCTCCTCCCGGGGCGCGTGCTGAAGAGATCGGGGACGGAAGGGAGGAGGAGTTTCCCTGGTTTCCTCAGGCGGCCCGGTGCCGATTGATCCACGGACTGGCACCGGTCCACGGACCGGGGGTTGGGGAACACCGTTCTAGAGAAATATGAGCACATTTTTACAGCCAAGCCTGGGTGTACTACACTTGTCCAACACAAAACTGATACAGGGGATGCACCCCCATAAGATCACCTCCTTACAGAGTCATTGGGGAACATGCTAAGCAAATTGAGGATGAACTTCAAGAGATGCTAGACCTTGGGGTCATTCAACCTAGTAATTCCTTATGGGCAAGTCCTGTGGTCATTGTACCTAAGAAAACTCCTGATGGTCAGATCCAACCTAAAGTCTGTTTTTGTGTGGATTACAGGAAGCTGAATCAGTTAACGGCTATGGATCCTTATCCCATGCCTAGGGCTAAGGATCTGATTGAGAAAATCTCTAGCCATCATTACTTATCCTGCCTCGATCTTTCCTCTGGCTATTGGCAGATCCACATTGACCCTGCGACACGTGAGAAAAGTGCTTTTGTCACTCATAAAGGCGTTTTTGAATTTTTGCGTCTTCCTTTCGGCTTGAAAACAGCACCCAGTGCTTTTCAGAGACTTATGGACATTGTATTACAAGGTCTACCTTTTGCCCATGCATACTTAGATGACATCATAATTTTTTCTGATTCCCTGGAAGAACACCTGTCTCATTTGGATACAGTGTTTCAAAGGCTAAGTGGTGCTGGTCTAACAGTCAAAGCTTCCAAGTGTCAATGGATGAAAGGAAAAGTGGTCTACCTAGGCCATCTAGGGGGCAGTGGTTTTATTGAACCTTTACAAGCTAAAGTGGAAAGTGTCAAGAATTGGCCTGTCCCTCAGAACAAGAAGCAAGTCCAATCATTTTTAGGCCTTGTTGGCTACTACTGTAAATTTATTCCACATTTCAGCCAAATTGCTACCCCTCTGACTGAGTTAACACGAAAACGTATGCCGGTGAAAGTCAAGTGGACACCGGAATGCCAACTTGCTTTCAGTGAACTTAAAGCCAGATTGATGGAATCACCTATTCTGATCTCACCTAACTTTCAAAAGCCTTTTGTTTTGCAGACAGATGCTTCTGAGTTTGGCATTGGAGCAGTCCTGCTGCAGGAACATGAAGATGGTATACTTCACCCTGTTTCTTTTTTCAGCAAGAAGTTACTGCAGCGTGAAAGAGCCTACTCTGTCCCAGAGAAGGAATGCCTTGCTATTGTTTGGGCCTTAAACAAGTTGCGACCTTACTTATGGGGTCACAGTTTTGTTTTGCAGACGGATCATCAAGCACTAAGATGGCTGTCCCGCGTGAAGGCTACCAATCAGCGTCTACTGAGATGGAACTTGGCCTTACAAGATTTCCATTTTGAGGTGTCTCATATACCTGGACGGCAGAACCAGGTGGCTGACAGCCTTTCCAGAATGCATTAAGGTATCGACCTCACCCCGGAAGAGGTCATGGAAGAAGAATTACTAGACTGAAATGTCTAGGCCTTACCAAATATTCTGTTATATCTGATATTACTAACATTGTTTTCATTCTTTCTTTTCAGAAATAGAAATGCTTTAACCTGCTTCAACAAATGTTTTATTATCCATGATATTGCTGCTATGTAGTAATCTACCTCTTATCTTTTCAACAGATAATACTATACACTGTATACCTCACGCCAGTATATTGCTGCTAAATGATTAGTTAGCTAATTGCTTTTTTGCTAAAAATGCTAAATTGTAGATTTAGGATTTTTAGGCACATAAGGGGAGCGTGTGAAGGAAGGAGAAAGGTTTTAAGATGGCGTCTGTTTGGTTCAATCAAATGTCTGTTCAGTTATCTAGCAATGAATCAGTCAGCAAAAAGCAAAAGCCTGTGTCTGCGTGAGAACCGCTAGATTAGGCTGTGCTATGCTCTTTTGATCAGCTTCACAGGGTCTTATCAGCTGAGAACCAGAGCCTTGTAGTACCATTCAGAGGCCCATGAAGACACAACACTGTGCCAAACACCAATTAAGGAATGACTGAGAGATGATCGCATGGGAACGCCTGAAGAACATGGACAATAATTGTTTTAATTAAATCCAGCCATAGAATTCGACAATGGGATGGAAAGGATGGAAGAAGGGGGGCACTTTAGAGAGAAGTTAATGCTTTAAATTAGAGACATTATTATTAGTAGTAGAGCTTTTTATTCCAATATGCTTGCATATAGGATTCAGTTACTAAGAATGTCCAGTGTAACTTAGACGAGATGTAGTCACATAGAATTCTTTATTTTCTTGATTGCCAAAGAATTGAACTACGAACTGTCTTTACTGTCTTGGAATTGGCTTATTTTTGTAACTCTTGAACTTTCTATTTTTTAATAAAAATAATAATTTTTACAACTGGTTTGTTTATTGCCCAAGGTATGGGAGAGGCTGAGTCCAGGCCTTAAGAGCTAACAGTTGTAATTCCCACAGAAGGTGGAATTTAGGCTGGTGTATTTTAAGAAAGTATACAGCCTGTTAAGATTTTTACTGGTATTCTAGAAGTGTTCTAAGGAAGCTTCTAGTGGAACGCAGAGCGTGTTCCAACTGTTTTTCCCAGCAGCCAAGCATGCTCACCAGTATGGCTGCGTTTGTGCACCATCAGTACATTTGGGCCAATGCACACCATCCCGCAGATGTCGCACTTCAGCTTGCCATTGGGTAGTCGGATGCCGCCAGGAGAATGTGGTTCTTGCCCTGCCCCGTCACAGTAGCCAAGGGGCTCTGAGAGGGAATCCTCCACAATCACACTGTCCTCTTTTTCAATGAGCCGGTCCTCATGCGACAGCAGTCGGCTTGATTCTTCATCACTGTACATTTCCACCTTGATAGAATTTGCTATGGATTTTTAAAAAGTGACAACAACATCTGAATAAGTTTCTATTAAACATTTGTAAATGGGTTAGTCTTTTTTTTTACTGGTATGGTCTGGAGAGTGATAAAAAGGGAATGAATGAATGAATGAATGAATGAATGAATGAATGAATGCCTACTAGCACATCTTATACAGCAATCTTCTTCTTCCTAGAGTTTCCCCACATGTGCAGGGTCCATTTTTTGGATCTGTAAAGCCATTTTGCCCAACTGACCACATCTTCGGGGTGGTCTGCATGCCCTTATTGACTGTGTCCTGCCATCTTTGTTTTTCCCTGCCCACGTGGCTTCCACCCATTGATTTTCAAGTGGTACACAGTTTGGGAAAGAGTGGAAGGCGCTGCTCAGAACAGCTTATCTAGCAGTACTCTTCTTATATTCTTAATATTAAAAACAATGGACCAAAAAAGACCCTAAGAAAGAGCACCTACTTCTCTCTCCTCCAGACTTCCAGCTAATGAAAGAGTGTTAGCTGGAACAAACAAGTCTGAAGAGAATCCTTCAGATTCATACATATGAACTGCTGCCATGGCCCAGAATGACTATTTCAGGAGGGATCTGCAACGTTTCACATATGGACTTTTTACATATAGAATCTACCACTGGAGGCTTAAGTGTGAGATACGGTCTCCAAAACAAGCATGCATCTACTGATTCAGGATAGAGTATACATGAAACACTGCTATATTATATGAGGTGAGCTCTTGCCAGGATAATATACAGCAGGAGATACTTGCACAAGGCTGTAAAAATATGTTATAGTACAGTATATTTAAAAGTGGAAAGAATGAGTAACATAGCAGCAGAAAAGGCCCTGGCTCTGCAGCTTCACATCTCTGAGCGCCATGCTCCTGTATGCACACGGGGCATTGCATGCTTTCAACATACACAGCATTCTCCTCCAGCCCTTCATGAAAGAAAATGGATCACTGAGTGCCTACAACAGCAGCCATTTCAATCATGTCAATGGGCCAGAGTATTTAAACTGCAAACAAATTGGTTGCAGGTAGAAAAAAAAATCAGGTGACGACGAATATCCAATAGATGCAAGCTCTTTCCAAGCCAGGGGCAGTTTGCAGCTTAGCAAGAGGCAGGATCGCCCTCAGTGCCTAGGCCTAATGGAATCTTAGGCAAAGAGCAAAAAACAAAACAAAACAAAAGACACAAAACATGTGGCACCTTAAAGACTCACTTTCATATTTTAATGTAACTTTTTGTGGACAAGTTTCGTGGAATCTTAAGTTTGAAAGACGAGAACGTCCTCCCTCTGTCTTTTGATGCACAGAGCAGCTTTAACCACAAAAGGAATGATGTTTCAAGGTCTCACAGACTCAACACTCTCTTGAACCTCTGGTCCACAGCCAGGCGCAGTTGTCCTACGGTGTATTTAGAGGAAAGGGCTCTAATGTACACCTCTCCAAACTCCTTGCCTATTCATCCAAGCTCCATTCTGCTACAGCAGAAGAGCAGTGGAAGTAAAGACCAAAGTACAGCGGACAGAGAAGTCATGGCATCTATATGGAGTCAGGCCAAGGGGCCACGCCATTCAGAAAGCTCTACACTGATGAGGGGGGAATTGCCTGAGTTATGGGCATTTTTTTTTCTCCAAATGGAGTTTTTAACTGGGGATCTTAGAGATGGAAAACACATGTCCCGTCCCTGAGCAAAGGCCTGTGTTTGGCTCACTCATTTTTAAAGCAGGAGGAGGGCTTTTGTAACATGAACAGGGGAACCAGCCCTTTCCCCTCATGCACTGTCTGTCATTCCCTTGGCTTATTTCTGGTTGGAGGAAAAGTGAGCCCTGGGCAAGGGAACACACTGAAGGAAAGTTCAGTCCTCCTCACCCACACACCCCTGTCTTACATTTTAATTAAAAAGTCCAAAACTTCATAAAGGACCAGGGAAAACGCATGAGACAAACAAGGTCATTTCACTGATATCTAGTTTGGCATCAGCAATGGCACTTCTTACTAAACTCATGTGCTAAAAAAGACTATATGTATACTAGATGTCTTTCAGATGTGCTGGAGTATAATGAACATAGTGGTTGGAGTTGATAGGAGTTTTAATCCAACACTTCTTGAGAATACACACACGGTTCCTAGAATTAAGGTAGCAACCACCACCAAATTGGCATTTACATTCCAAACAAGTTTGATTTGTGCAGTTCCACTGAGCATTAGAACAGTAAATTAGACAGGTCACTGCAGGCATATTGTCCCTTTCTTCGCCACCCAAATGCAACCTATCATGTTTCAGAATCAAGGAAAGATAGCAACGGTGAAGCCTTGTGATGGGCAGACAGATTGATGGCCTGCAGCAACGGAAATGCATATGAAATCCTTTCAGCTGTAACAAGCCCCAGAACAGAGCATCAGCCAATACCACTGAAACAAATAGGAAATGCTATGGTAGGGCTGGTGTTTGTGTGCCCATAAGAAACGGTGAAGTCAGTCGATCAGCACCTCATCTCCTTTGTCTATTAAAGTACTGTATATATCTAGCCAAAGAGAACAGCAATGGGAAGAAAATACTTCTTCCGTAGCAACTATCCATCTCTTTATTTTTTTCCAGGACAGGAAGATGCTTGTATAACAGGGAAGGGCCAGCTTATGACATGATCGAAGCCTGAGATTTATAAACAAACAAACAAACAAATTCCTTGCCAGTCTATATGTAGCCTCAAGCACTAGCCATTAGCGGAGGCAGTGCAAGGCACCCTAGCATCCTGGGAGCTCCAATTGTAATGCCTTGCCTTGAACAACAGGAACATGTAGATTTGGGGGGGGGGGGGGGGGTAAAGTCCTTTAAGCAGGCCTGCCACATGATAAGTCAAAAGGTAGTCTGAAAATAGTCCTTAAAGCCAGAACACTTTGCTGGGCTATGCACGTAGTGTTGATGGTAGTAACGGGGTGGGACATCAGGTTAGAAGAGTTAAAGAATAAAAAGCACCCTGTTTCCCGGGAGCAGCATCTTGGAGATGCAGCACCCGCTGACACCTCTGTGCACAAATACAAAGTGAAAGCCTGCCCGCTAGGACAGGAGCTGCTCAGATACATTGGGGCTGGCTGAACTTTTATACTTTCCCATCCCTTCGGCATGTCTTCTTCTTTCTTTCTTTCTTTCTTTCTTTCCCCCTGGGCAGAGAAGGGAGGGCTGACTATTGTTCTGCACAAGGCTGTACTATTATAGAAGGAAAGTGGTGTCTGGTCAGGCTGGTAAAACACGTTATGTAATATATTCCTGCTCCACTGGGGCATGAGCTTGCTGGCTGAACCAGCTGTGAAAGCAGGACCGATCAGCAGCAACACCCTCAGCCAGCGTCTCCCTGTTAAAAGGGGGAATATTCATTTCCTGCTTGTTCAATTCATAGGCAGGACCCCCTTCAAGTTACACTGAATAAGGGAGCTGCTTCCTAGTGGACCAACTGTTCCCTAAGGAACTGGATACACGAGAAGGACTTCTGAATCTTGTTTTCCTAATGACAAAAACTGGGCTTCCACCTCAAGCAATGACTATTCCCCCTTTCGACTAGAACATAACACTGACAGATTCCGATTAAGATCTCATAGCTGTCTAAGACCAAGAGGAATGATCAGAAACTGGCATTAAGCAGAAATCATTTACTAATTATTTGCATGAATGAGTTCTACAGTTTGGTGGCTCCACACATTTCTGTAAACACTGCTGCCATTCACAAAAATTAGCTGGGGATTCCTGAGGTGCACCCAAACCTTTTTGTAACATGCCCCCCTTTCTTCTCTGGCCCCAGTGAATTAGTATCACTAACACCCGCCCCCGATCCCAAACTGTCAATTCACTGTGAGATTTAGTGCTCTTGAACTGCCCTCTCTCTTACTAACTTAAAAGAGTTGCACAGAAATTCAGTCTTCCAAACTAAAAATCTCAGAGATGTACCTGAGCAGCCAATGGGTTATATCAATGCAGAACCAGAAATACAGAGCACCAGAAAATACTGCACAGAGATTTTTGTTAACTGACTTCACAGAAAGTCCAGATCATCCAGAATTGGTATGCAGTAAGCTGCTCTTTTCTAGGGCCACACCCAGAAGGAATCCATGGCAGATTCATCACAGACCTGATTATTCTTATTTAGAATGGCTTAAATCATGTTTGACTGAAGATATATGTAATGCTTTAGACCAGTGGCTCCCAACCTGTGGGTCCCCAGATGTTCCTGGGCTGCAACACCCAGAAGTTTTCATCACTAGCTGAGCTAGCCAGGATCTCTGGGAGATGTAGTCCAGGAACATCTGGGGACCCACAGGTTGAGAACCACTGCTTTAGGCCAAGCACAGCAATTGTGGTCCTCTAGATGTTGCTATTAGGACAGTCAGTGCGATGTGCGGGATAGGGTGACAGATTATCTAGGACTCAGGAGACCTCGGTTCAAAACCCTGCTCCTACTGATAGGAGGCAACAGTTAACCCATTCCTTAAATACCTCATGTAGCCTGAAAGGCCTAGGGAGATCACCACAGATCAGAAGCAATTTGATGGCATGTAGCATAATAAGGATGTTGGGCTGCAGCTGCCATCAGCCCCAGCCAAGGATAAGTACGCAATGCTGGAAGTTGCAGTTCAACAGCATCTGGAGGTCCACCCATAGCCCAGCTCTGCTATAGACTTCTGAAAAGGAGTCTCTGCCCTGACCACAGCACAGCACAGTCCATTCTGAAAGGCAAACCGCAAAAGATTAGAAGATCATGTACTCACCACTAAGGGAGCGGATCGGGGAGGAATGCTGGCTATTTGGTGTGCTCACTGTGGGCCCCACAATCGTGGAGCTGAACTCCTTTTCCAAAGAGGAATCTCCACTACCTTTAAGAAAGAAGGAGGGGGCAGAGGTCAGTTGGGGTTGCTTTGCTGTACAAAACAATTTCAAATAAACAATTTATTCCCTTTGAGATCAGGTTAGAGAACTGGCAGCATGGAGAGGAACCCCTCCCAATACCTTCCAGTAAGGTTTAGCACTAGCAGCTTCTCACTTCTGAAGGGGAAATGAGGCACCCGTGTTCCTTGTGAATGACAATGCAGGAAGAAAAATCTAAACTTCTTCAAATATAAAAGTGCTCTACAGTAATGTTTTTTGGTACTAGATACATAACTGAAGATGAGAAGCGGATCGCCTAGGTCTGTATCTCATTGCTTGACAGATCCAACATTCAGAACAGAGAGGACAGACACAGGCATTAATAAAACTTATTATATTATGTACATGTAAAAATCTTATTTTGTTGACAAGACTGAAATCATAAACATATTCAGAGTTACGGTCTCAGTTTAACATGTATTGCCAAAATATCCTAAGCTAAGCTAGCTGGGGGCTTATAAGCAATATATGCAACAGCACTTGGGGTTCCTCACGGAATTTCATTACATGGCAATTAAAGGATAAAGGGATTTTTATTTAAAATGTGGATCACTAGACATGCATAAATACGACCCACAGCAGACACGGCCTTGCTCTTCTAAGCTTTGCTCTTGCAAATAATGTGCAATGCAAATGAGTTGGCCTACAGAAACTCGCCATACAGAAGAGAGTTTTAACCCACATGAGGTCTCATGGAGGAGCCGATATTACCATTTTTCAGCACAAAGGGTGGCTGACAAATACAAGCTCAAGAGGGCTTAATTTTGTTATTCTATATTGGAACTATGGTCCAGATTCGTTGCAGTTCTACAATGCATTGATTAGGAAACGTTAAATGAAAAAGTATTTCCCTAGTGATTCTACAGCCTCTCCACAGCCACTTGCTCTGTAACAGAACATGATGATAAAAATATGTTTACTGTTGAAAGCTTCACAATTTGCATGCGGTTTACACATATGCCTTGGTGTGCGGGACTGAAACTCACTGTGCTGGTAATGGCTTTTGTGCTGATATCAAAATGTAATGGCAAATTTCCATAACACATTCTTTTGTGCTGGTGAAAAACATCTTAAAAATTCGCCTACTGCCCTCTAAATGTTAAAAAAAGACCCATGCCTTTCTCTTGTGTTCTACAGTACGGGCAGGAAAATACTGTCATCGTCTCAATGCTGGAAGAGAACCTTTGGACACCCCCCCCCGAGTCCAGCAAATCTCTTGGCAACAGTTCCTCTCCCGTTCAGGTGAATGAGCATCTAGTTATGGTACTACTCTGGCTTATTCACACTTGTAAAAAGATCAGAAGATGGATAGAGGAGGCAAAGAGCCTTGCTGATGCACCCTAAATCAAATATCTCCCTAGCAGCTGTCCACTTCTGAAGGGAAATTTAGCCACTCACAGTCTGAATGAATAACAATACAGGAGGCAAAATTCTAAACTTATTCAAATACAGGGGTGTTATTTCATAACAATTTTAACATCCTAAGCATTTTTGTCTGAACATTCTACTTTGTTAAACAGAGGTTACTTCCTAAGAACTGCACCTGAGCTGACATCTCACTTGTTGCAACGTTTCGGCATTTTCAGTTCAACTTCAGTTTTGCAAAACCCAACATATGAGCTAGTGTGTACTCCTGTGGATTCCATGTCCTTTCAGTATTAGCACTGTAGTATCTTTGTTATTCAGCTTATGGAATTTTTGGTACATTTATCAAATTCTTGTAACACTGTAGCACAAAAAGCAGCATCTCCCCAAATCCCCTAACTGGAAGGCAAGTCAGCATAGTACCATCCCGTTCATAGTGTAATAAGGGCTGGGATATGTGTGCAACACATGCTTACTATTCAATGATTTATCAAACACTTTATCCCAGCTCTAAATTAAGATGGGCACCATTCATGTTAAACAGACAGCCTGACTTTTCCTAGGTCTGTTGAAGGTCAAATATGCATCACTATCTTTTATCAAACAGTGGCATTGGAATCCTATTGGTGACTTACATGAATGCAAGTTAAACTGCATAAATCACCATGGTAAACTGCCTCTAATGTTGGGCATATTACTAGGTGTATGCATGCTCTGTAAATGGATGCACACCTTGCAATGCAACTAGCACCTTGTTAACTATATAGCACAAGTTAACTTACACATGCATAAATCACCAACAGGATTCTGGCATTCCTTCAATTTTTCATGCCAAGAAGGTGTTTTATTCTGTCATCAGCCAAAAATGTGTTTGACAGTGACTGGAATGCAAAGTGCTTGTAACAGTAAGCAAAGCAAAGCAAAGCAAAGCGTTCTGCTGATATACCACCCCATAGCACTTAAAAGCACTCTCTGGGCAGTTTACAATTAATTCATACAGGCTACACATTGCCCCCCCACACACACACACACCTCCAGCGAGCTGGTTGCTCATTTTACCAACCTCGGAAGGATGGAAGGCTGAGTCAACCATGAGCTGGCTACCTGGGATTTAACCCCAGGTCGGGAGCACAGTTATTGCTGCAGTGCAGCAGTTTAACCACTGTGCCATGACATAAGTAACTAGGATGCATAAACAGGTTTAAAGCATCTGGTCTGAAAGAATTAAGTGTGTTTCATCTGAGAAAAGGTTGGGCCATTTTATATGACTCTATAAATGTTGTTGGACTATCAGCTACTATCAGCCCAGCCAGCAGGACAATATTTGGAGGGTCATAGCTTACTTAGCCCTGGTCTAAAGTAAAGGGACATTTTAAAATGGGACATGATTAGGTTTAAAGATTATGATAAAGAAACCTGAGTAGTAAAATGCAAAGTAATAGCTTTGCACTTTCGTCCTCAACCTTCTTTATCACACCCTTTAAACCTAATCACACCCCCTAACTAATAGCTCCTTATGATAACAGAGAATAGGATGAGGAAATATTCCTTTTGAATGTAACACTTATTTTAGCAGGCCAAGAAAAGCATCAGACCCATATCTGTTATCCCACTCCATCCTCCCATTTTGCACCTTTTGTCCAAAAGTTCTCTCATCCCATCCCAAAGCAGATGACTCTGATTTTGGTTCCAGTCCTACATCTCTTACTGAAGTGTAAAGTCACATTGAACTCAAAAAGAGGTTGCTTCTGAGTACATTGGACTGCACAGCTAATGTCAGCATACTAATCAGCACCTTGAAACAGGCTGAAATTATGATTTAAATAAAGGGTAAGGGAGGAACTGAGCAAAGGGATCAAGCCCTGATCTTTACATTCAAATAGCTCTTATTGAAGTGATGAAATGTTTCTAGGCTACATCACTTCAAAATGTCTATGGGTGGCTCTCAAAACCAAACATCCCTTCTTATTTTATTTATTTATTTGCATATAAAAAGCTTGCTGAATGTGGAAGACACCTATTGCTGGTAAGGGATTAGTGTAGTTCTCTTTCTTCTGACACCTAGTATCCTGGCAGGGGGAATCGTTTAATGAAGGAACACTTAGCCATCTGAGCCGTCATCGTTGGTTTGAGTGGACAGAGACAACTGGCACGGGATAGCCACCACAGTGAGACCAAAGCACTGGGACCATAGATCTAGCCTCAGTATAGAAATCAGGCATATTCTAGTTGGGGAGAGTCACTGGAGTCTACCTGTTGAGCAGAGAACTTTTCTCGATAAATAAAACATCACAACACCGGAGTGGTGTCTTGCCGGCAAGAACCTACCAACTAACCAATTCCCATTCAGGTGGAGACAGGAAACTCACAATTTGAAGTAACAGGATCAGTACAGGTAGCACAACTCTAGCCAAGCCAATGGTTGCAACCATCATGCAGTTCCCATGAAGCACTTTCCCATCACCAGTAGCCACAGTGGTTCCAGAGCTTGTTCAACGCTCCTGTTCTCGGGAACCACTCCTATCTAGTTCTAAAAGGCAGGGCGTGTATTTGGAGAAAGTCTCATTTGGTGAGACTTTTCTACTGAGACAAGTGTTGTTGGTTTTCTCTCAGTTTGAATGGACTGCTGTTTGTCTGCTCACCCCCCCTCAACACATTCCACCATCTACCAGGAGCTAGCCAAAACACAATTCCATCCAGGTGAGCTCAGGCTTAATACAAGCAGGGCATGCAACACTCCTACCTCTTGGCTATTTCAATCTTTTTCAAAAGGAATGTTTTGCCCTCCTCTCCGTCCATCCGTCACCGCAGCCTGATTGCAAAGAGCATCTCTCACCCTTTCCCTTAACCCTGCCATTATTCAGACAGCTCAAGAGGGGACTCTGAAGCAAGCTAAACCCCCATACAGAAGTGCCTGGAAGCAGTCACAGAAGCAGCCACACACAGCTCTCTCTCTCTCTCTCCCTGGGTATTAAAATGTACATTAGAAGTGAATGATACCACGGTTAAGCAAAATAGCCAGCAGCAACCAACAGTTCTCGCTGGAGCAAATTAGACATCAACGCCTTGGATTTGCTCTGCTCTGAGCCGATATACCCAGTGAATTACGATTCCAGCCTCTCCCCAGGCTTTCACTGAATTGTCAGTCATGGGGCGAGGGGAAGGGGGGGGGGCTGAAGAGAAAAGGAAAGGCTTGAACCAAGACTTGGCAGCTCCTTTTAGAAACACACTCTGCTTTTACCCTCCCTTTTTAGTTGTGGCTGTTCTTTTGTATCCAAAAGCCTGCAGTGGCATCCCAAACAGCCCTCCCTCCCTGCCCTCCCTCCCCTCCTGCCTGGCCAAGATAAGGAATTCCAGAGATCAATTTCTCTGCATCTCAAGTGGGGGACTTCCTCTCCGCTGTGCTGCCTGGCATCAGAAGCACCCCACCCGCCTCCGCCCCAAATGGCGCCAAGTGTAAATAAAAACAGAAACAGCATGGAGTTATTTCAGACAGCCACCACCACCATCCCTCCCCGGTTAACTTACATTATTCTACCTTGCTGACGATACCCTGGAGTGTTATCACAGCCAACTCCTTGGAAACAGCACTGGAATACAGACTGTGAGTGTGTGTGGCTGCATCTCGGCAGTCGGGTGAACTCAGCCACTCACCTTCCAGGAAGAAGAGATTCCTGGAAGTGAGAGAAACGGCCGTCATTTTACAGTCAAGCAGCACGGTTTGAGAGCAGGAATCCATACGGCTGCCGTGTTCCCTTTTGCTGAGATTCACGCTTGCTCCCCCTAATGCTTTATGCCTCCCCCCCCCTTTTGCCTAAAATAGAGCCATCAGTTACACGGTGACATTCCTTTAGTCTGGCTTCGAGAAAATAAAACAACAACAATGCATAGCTTGGGCTGGAAGAGGGCAAAGAATGTCAAGGTGCTAAACGCCACGGTTGTTGCCTGCTCTCCGTCACTTGGGCAACAGAAATGGAGGCTGCACAGGAAAGGACGTATTACTCTGGAAAGGTAAGGGCTCCCATCAAGGAGCTTTTAACACTCCAGAAACTGACAGCCAAAACAGTGTAAGTGCAATGGAATACTCTGTTGGCATTTTAGTAGTGGAAAAAAAATACCTATCAAGGATCGCTTCACACTGGACACAATCAATTCACCCTGTAATAATAAAGTGTCCCTGTCCATCTGTCTAACTGATTTCCCCTGCCAAACAGCTGCCAGGTCCAAGCCATACCTGGATGATGAGCACCAATAAAAGTCTGGACCTGAATCTCCTTCACATTACCTTCTGTTTTATATACAGATATAGATTACTACTTACGGAAGTGTTAATAAATTCTCTGAAGTTCCCACCGTTTTACCAAACCTCTCATAAATCCTGCCTATTGTTCCCTGAAATCTCTATTCTACAGAATCCCTCCCTTCTACTTTTTCTGCTAACATCTAATAACTTCCTGGGTTTCTAGATTGGGAGCATAAATGCAAGCTATTATTATCTTCTGACCAAAAGTATGTCTTTTTTTTTCCATTCCATTCTGATCATATCATAAAACCATATAGAACAAAGTGGGGGGAAAGTTTCAGGATTTTTACGCAGCTTTAACCCACTTGCAAAATAAAAATGTAGTCAATAAATAAAAATTGAAAATAGTTGTAAAGGAAAAATTAAATGTTATGTTATGCAACGCTCATGTGTCATGGTAGGTTCGTATTATACTTGAAGCAGCATTAATTTCCTCCTTCCCTGTAGCTGCCTCTTCTCCAATGGTACCGACCACTCAGGTGTTTGTTTTTTTTATCAGTAACAGTGCAAGAAGACTGATGCCCAGTTAAGTGGAGGTATATTTTAAAATACCAGAACTTTGATCGGTAAAGATTTATTGCTTTAAAGTTGTAACCCTACAGGTGAAACTTGAAAAATTAGGGTGGATTCTCTATGGGGATATTCCATTTTTTCGAGTTTCACCAGTATTTCAATCCTTTGACTGACAACTGGCATTCCTGAGCTCAGAACCACAAAGCCCAAGTAATTGCTATCACTGTGGAGAGTTTTATTAAGCACACACACACACAAACAAAAACAAAAACAAACAAAACCCCCAACCCAGAACAGAACTGTAGGTGATCACAGATTTCAAAGCTAGACAGCAAACACCCAAATTTTTAGTAGCCCTGTCTGTCCTATCACACCTTGCTTAACTGAAACCAGTGGTGCCCAAACTTCGGCCCTCCAGATGTTTTGGACCACAACTCCCACAGTCCTTTGTCATTGGCAATCTAGGCTTGGAATTCTGGGAGTTGTGGTCCAAAACATCTGAAGTGCCGAAGTTTGGACACTCCTGACTTAACCCCTGATGCATTTCTTACATGGAGGTCTACAATGAAACAAGCATCCTCTCTGTTACTGACTGATACAATTCACAGTGAAGAGAGCTGAGACAGCCTAAGCAACCTAGTGCCCCACAGTAGCCCTGGCCAGTGAGGACAGATCACCCTATAGCCATGCCCCTCCCAGGGCGTTTATACACGACCCCTAAGCTCCGCCGCAAATGGCTGCAAGGTCCGGACCTTAAAAATGTTTACCCACCAGCTCCGGACTTTGCAGACAATTAAGTGCGACCCCGCCCACTTTAGCAAGACCAAACAGCAGTTTTCTTGTACCTGCTTTTTGGAGGTGACAAATATTTGATCCGGTGTAAGGATAGTGAGTGCGGGGCTCTCCTGGCTTCCGTTTGTTCTTTTTTTGCGCCCCGCCTCTTTAAGAGATCTGAATGCTCCCCGGAACAAAACGGAGGTAAGAAGGCTTTCTTTTCTTTCTTTTTTCTCGGTCCCTCAGGCAGCCAGCAACCAGGAAGTGCAGAGGGGGGTGGGGACAGAGGAAGAGCGAGGAACCCCTAAGATCTCTGGTCCGAATTTAAGTGGCCAGCGGATCTTAGGGGTCGAGTAAAAAGGCCCCCAGCATAAAATGGTACTTGAGCAGAAATCCTATCAAGTGCGGTCCTTGTTCAATCTCTGCAGAGGAATGTGGCCCCAGCCCTTTTTTTCCTAGCTTGGATAGCTCAGGGAACAACTGAGGCGTCCAGCCCAGCTCTACAAGTGGAGGAGGAAGTGCAATGGCTAGAATTCGGCTTCAGCAATAAGCTTTGTGATCGTTCTTCAAATGAAAAAGTAAGGCATATACTCACAGTTCTTGCCCCAGACACCTCTTTCTTTTCCTCGGTTGATTTTCCCCTGTACACATGCACAATACTTTCCACCAGAAGAATAGATAAGGATGGGAGAAATAAGCCATTTAAGTTTATAAAAGCTGAAAAGGCTGAGGAAGAAAATGGATTGAAAAGAAGAGAACGGAATCTGGAAACCATACCCCACTTCCTTTGTCTTACTGCCCAGCACCCCAGCCCTGACAATCAGTGAACACATCTAACATTTCTGGCTAACCAAAATGAAAGCAAGAGGCCCATTTCTTTTGTCCACCCGTGCCCTAACTTTGGGAACAAGGGGAGGGGGAAGGAAATTCAAATTCTGTTGAACTGTAAAGGCAATCGGAGAGTAGTGAGGCATCTTGTTCCTCTGGGAAGGCCATTCAGCTTCCTCTTGCCATAGTAAACCCAGCAAATTTGCAGACCTTCATTTAGGAGGTGTTTTGAATTTCCTTGGGTCACTATGTTTCTTCATCCATAGATGATCCAGTTAACATCTCTACAGTGGCACAGCTTTCCTAACAAGGTGGTCAACTTCTTCCTGGTCCAAACTAATGTTTTAAAGGTAGATCAGACAAAACTGCTCTGACAGACATTTTGGAAAATCTAAATTATAGGAGTACTTTAGTTGCTTTATACTGATTCAGACCACTATCCAATCTAAGCCAGTCCTGTCAGCAATGGGATTTCCAATCTTCAGGAAGTGTTTCACACCTCTATCTGGCGACCCTTGGCATTCCCTGGTGGCCTGCCTTCCAAGCAATAGATAGGCCTGAACTTGTTCATCTTCTAAAAGCAGACAAGAAATAGATACAATCAGAATGGTCTAGTGGTTGGGTTTCACAGTCCATACATGGAACTCAATTTCCCCTCTATAAAAAGCCAGAAAAATCATGGCAGCTTCCTTATTGATTCTTTCATCAGTATTTAGATAAAAACCATGTGCCATCAAGCCAAATCTGATTTATGGTGACCCTTTTCAGCTATGTTTAAATATTTGAAAGGATACCATATTGAAAAGGGAACAAGTTTGTTTTCCATGGCTTCAGAGACTAGGACTCAGGGCAATGGTTTCAAACTACAGGAAAAGAGATTCCATTTGAACATTAGGAAGAACTTCATGACAGTTAGAGCTGTTCGGCAGTGGAATATGCTGCCACGGAGGGTGGTTGGAGTCTCCTTCTTTGGAGGTTTTTAAGCAGAGACTGGATGGCCATCTGTTGGGAACACTGTGATGGGGGTTCCTGCATGGCAGGGGGTTGGACTGGATGGCCCTTGAGGTCTCTTCCAACTCTATGATTCTTTGATTTTATGGTTTTCTAGACAAAGAATAAACAGAAATGGTTTCCTTTCCCTTCCTCTGGGAGTGCCTTAGGACTGTGCAGTTGCCCCAAGGCCACATGGGCTGGCTCTACTTACAGGAGGCACTGTGGGGAACTGAATTGCTAACCTCTGGCTCCCCAGCCAAATGTCTTAATCACTGAGCTATCCAGCCAGGTAACAATACCTATAGCACACTCTTTAAAGACACAGCTGGAATGGTAAGTGTCAGGACTGTATGTTATACACACAATACACCTTCTTAGCTCCTGTACAACAGGCAAACATCCTATGCCCATGGTGGCTCCTTTAATTCAGTTTTAGTAGCATCATAAGCTTATCTCACAGCTCCCTAAAACTGAAACAATCAATGACTAAAACTTGATTTGTCTTAAAACAATTAGTACTTCACATCTTGTTCCCATAATCTGATCCCCTGCAGGTCTCTTTATCAAAATCTGTCCTCCTGGGAATCATTATAAATTTGGCCTTCACTGGTCCAGATGATTTACCAGCATTAAGGAATGAAATGTTAATCAGCATTTACAAAACAGCCACTTATGGGTATTTGATCCCATGCAGTCGGCTATAGCCCAGCCATTAACAGATGTTTACCCTACAAGACTGAGTTTCTCACACACCCCAACTACAAAATCCCTAGACACCTGAACAAAGATATTTCAGTCTTAGCCTCACTACATGTTCTTCCCCTGATAATACCAGGCTTTTAAAATATATGCTAAGTGTACAACTTTACCGGATAGTTCCTAAGAATGATCTGAACCCAAATATCATTTCCCCATTCTAAGTTGCTGTTCTGTGAAACTGTGTTCATGGTTCTTACATGGACACCCTGGACAATGTGTCATCATAACCTCTAATGATCGACATCTCAGTTTTTGTACCTATAAGAACTATTTGTCCCCATGCACTTTCAGTGATATACCTGGGGCCCTGGACAAATAATGTTCGACAGAAGGAAGTTTTTCTTCAGTAGAACTGGTAGGCCTGGCTATGAATTACAGAGTGGTTTTTTATTATGAGAAAGCAGAAACCATGACACTGCTTGAACCACACAAGCAAAAGCTGCCGTTCCCATCTGGAGCATTGCCTACCTTTCTAGCACCTCTTAAACCCGACAAGTGCAGTTTACCTAGTCCTGCATGTGAGTGATGCACTGTAGCAGATACCAAGGTAAGGCCTGAAGAGCCAGACATGGCAGCAGACAGTTGCCATTTTAAATCTCTGAAACCTAATATCCATCTATGATACCATCACATTGGACTTTGGAGTGGCTGGGATATGTGGGTGTTAAAACTGCAGTCGCCAGCTGCAACTCTGGTACAACTCCACACTCTTGCCCAGAACCGGGGAAACTCATGGGGAACGGAGGGCTGAATGACCAAGAGCAAGGCACCCTATCTGCTTCCAGTCATTATCACTCTTCCCCTCCTTCCTCACAATACACATACGGCTTTACTTAGTCTCTGGTAGGTGGCAGCCATTTTACAACTTCAAATGCAATCCCTGCCATGGCATCGTCACATTGGGTGCTGCACTCTGAGAGATTAAATACCTTAACTTTTCCTTACGAAGGTTCTCATTCTTTTTCTTCAGAACTAAAGGGCACCAATATCAGATGCAATCCATCATTTTTGAGGGTTCACCTTTTGAAAATTCTGGCTATTTATATCATATAAGGGAGTTACACAAATGAAAGAAATTCCAGGGTTTTCCTCATCTGCCAGTTAGTCAAAAATACCCCCTTTCCTACCTTCTCTACACTCCATCCTGTGTTAGGCTGCAACCCTGTGCACACTTGTTGGACATGAGATTTACTGAAAAATAAACATGCCTGGATCAGGCTCATAGGCAGAAACTCTTATTGGATCATATTCCCAATCTCCTTTGGCATATGGCATTCCGTTACTATACTTTGTAGCTAATACAACACTATTGCTAATACTGTACGTACAACACTATAAATTAGTGCACTTCAGACTTGGCATTCTGAAGTAGCAGATGCTTTCACAGCATCAACGTTTATTTATTTACTTGTCTAGCATTTATTTAATGATTACATTTCTATTCTGCCTTTCTCTCAGCAATAGGACTCAAGACGGCTTAAAGCAACAATAATCAAAATAAAATACAAGCAGCATTAAAATTACTAAACATGGAAAAAACTTCAAATCATAATATAAAACAAATTAAAAAGTATAAAAAAATTAAAAACACATTAACGGGATATAATTGCAGCATGTGTAAGTCAATTTTCTATATGAAAAGTAGAATATTAAATACTACAAGCCTATTGAAACAAAAATGCTTTCAATTGCTACTAAAAAGAGAGGAGAGGGAGACCAGCCTAGGCTCCCTGGGAAAGGCATCCCATAACATGGAGGAAGCCACCAAGATGACCCACTCTAGGGTCCCCGTCAAACATACCTGTATGGATGATGGGACACTGGGCCTTTTTACACGACCCTTAAGATCCGCTGGCCACTTAAATTCGGACCAGAGATCTTAGGGGTTCGTCGCTCTTCCTCTGTCTTCCTCTGTCCCCACCCCCCTCGGCACTTCCTGGTTGCTGGCTGCCTGAGGGAGGGAGAAAAAAGAAAGAAAAGCATGCCGTCTTACCTCCCTTTTGTTCCCGGCAGCATTCAGATCTCTTAAAGGGGCGGGGCGCAAAAAAAGAACAAACAGAAGCCAGGAGAGCCCCGCACTCACTATCCTTACACCGGATCAAATATTTGTCACCATCAAAGACCAGGTACAAGAAAACTGCTGTTTGGTCGCGCTAAAGTGGGCGGGGTCGCACTTAATTGTCTGCAAAGTCCGGAGCTGGTGGGTAAACATTTTTAAGGTCCGGACCTTGCAGCCATTTGCGGCGGAGCTTAGGGGTCGTGTATAAACGCCCAAAGAGAATGGCCTCCCTGATCAATCCTAAGACTAAAAGAGGGTTATATGTGGAGATACAGTCTAAAACTTGTCTAGATTCAACCTTAGCCTTGCATTTCTTCTTTAAGAGCACAATCAAAAGCAGAATAAAATTCAGTCAAGCAGTTAGAATCATTCAGCTATGGAGATTTATCTTTGAAAGATTGCCACCTCGACGATCTTTCCCAACTGCAAAATAATTATCATTTTAAGCAACATATTTTCATTGTCTCTATCACTAAATCCATTCCGAACTCGTATGTAAAATATGGGCTCTAATTCTCAAATGCAAATGTCATAAAAACTTGAAAGGTAACAAATCAAGGCAGGCCAATACCAGGGAAGTTTGGAGAGGTGCCTGTGCTGATTAAGAACTGCTTGAGAAGAAGCATGCAAATGAAAAGAAAAGAGGGACATGGGAAGCGGCCTCATCCTGGGTCAGATGCTTGGTCCATTGAACCCAGTGATGCCAGCACCCACTGGCAGGAGCTCTCCAGGGCTTTCGAGAGAACTCTTCCCTAGACCCACCTAGAGATGCCAGAGATTGAACATGAAACCGTCTGTAGGCAAGCCGCATGCTCAGCCACTAAGTTACATCTGATCTTCAAAATGCAGCTTTTCCTCATGTACAAAGGCTTGCTCTACATTCTTGGTGAAGGGAGAATCCCCATGCTGCATGGTAAGCACTCAGAAGTAGCCATAATTTCTAGACAGCAATACTGTCAAATAGAAACACTTCCAATTGCTATGAATTACAGCACTATGCTGCAAGTCTCTGTTGTATTTAACAGCTAAAATAATTGTCAAATTTGGCCGATGGTGGATACTGAGCTCCAGTCTTTGTTCTTATCCCTCCCAGCACATTACACCACAAATGCTAACCTAATAGAACAGATATCTCTCTATTTGTCTGTCTGAAATTTGTTTTATTCCAGCGTTTTCCTTAAAAAGGAAGATAAAAGTTCAAGTTAAAAGCAGTAAGTCTACAAATACTAAAAAGAGAGTGATCCATTTAATACCCCACTCAGGCAGCCAGTAAGAAAAAGAATCCCTGAAGAGAAAAGTCTTTGCCTGCTTGTAGAGCTCTGAACAGACAAATGGGACCATCATGGCTTACTGTGGGAGGGAGCTCCAAAAACTGGGAGCAGCGAAAAAGAAAGCACTCTCGTGTCTCCACCAAGCGCACCTTTGAAGGCAGTGGGACCAAGAGAAAGACCTCTCCTGGCAACCCTAACACCTGAACAGGATCATAATGGGAAACATGGTCCCTGAGATAGCTTGGATAGAAGCGGTTTATAGCTTTAGAGGTTAGAGCCAGTGCTTTGAACTGTGCCTGGAAATGGAAAGACAGCCAGTAGTGCTGCTGCAACAGGGGAATTATGGGAGCCCTGTGACCAGCCCCAATAAACAACTGGGCTGCTGCATTTTGGACTCACTAAAGTTTCCTTACTTTCCAAAGGCAACCTTACATATAGCACATTATAGTAATCTAGCTAAGATATAACTAGGGATGTAACATGGGCAGATGAGACTTGTCCACAAATGGGTGCAGCTGGCAGACTAGTTTTAATTATGCAAAGGCTCCCCTGGCACCTGCCAAAACCTGGGCATCCAGGCTCAGAGACGTATCCAAGATAACCCCCCAAGTTGTAAACTTGTGCTTTTAGTGGGAGTGCAACCCCACCCAGTACGGACTGCAACCCTGTTTCTTGATCTGTTTTTCAATTGACCAGGAGTACCTTGGTCTCGTCTGGATTAAGTTTCGGTTTATTCTTCTACATCCAGTCCATTACTGACATCAGACCCTGATCTAGAGCCAAAACAGCTTCCTTTGATTGAGACACGAAGGAGAGAGAGAGTTGGGTGTCATCTACGCACTGGTGATACTGAATCCCAAAACTCCAGATAACCTCTCCCAGTAGTTTAATGCAGATGTTAATTAAATACACAGGAGAAAAGAGAACCCTGAGAGACCCCTCAGGCCAGCAGCCAGGGAGTTGAACAGGAGTACCTCAGCACCACCTTCTGAGTTCTCTCTTCTAGGACAGAGTGCCTCCAAGTCCCATCCCAAAGAGATGGGTCAGAAGGATACCATGGCCAATGGCATTGAAAGCTGCTGAGAGGTCCAGCAGAAACAACAGGGACACACTCCCCCTGTCCAGTTACCTGAAGTTATCCACCAAGGTAAGCAAAGCACTCTCCATCCCAAAATCAGGCTTGAAGCCAGACCAAAATGGATCTAGATAATCTGCTTCATCCAGGAACCCTTGGAGCTGAGAAGCCACGATCCACTCTTAGCACTTTGCCCTACAATCATCCAGTATTGTGGCATCCAAGGAAAGCTTTTCCTACAATGGTCTTACTATTGCCAACTTTAAGCAGTAGTAAGCACTTAAGCACGTCTACTCACTCAACCAGTCCCCGAGATAACCATTCATCTCTAACTATGTTGTGTTTGGCTACACCTCTAGGCCAAACAGTGGGAAGACGACTGCGCTTCTCATATACTACAGTGCTTGGGTGGCTTCTTGTACTGGGTCACTTTTGAAGCTGAGTTCCTCTCAGCTGAGTATAGACCAGGAGTTGACTAGAAGAGCTGACGAGGTTCATTGTCCTTGACAATGACAACAGTATCAGTTGGCAAGAGGTACAAAAGTATGGAGGCAGCTATATTGTACTCCTACATCACTGCTTATCAGGTTTTGAAGCATGCAGGAAAAGCAGGAATTCATTCCTGCAGCCTAAAGGCAACAGGGAGCCAACATTGTGTTTCACTCCCTTAGCAGTGTTGGCTAATGAAATGTATGAGAGCGTGGACATTGGCTTGGATTTTGGTCGGAGTGTCCTCCTTTTTAAAGTCATTCCCTCCAATTGCCCAGAGCTTTCAGGGTCCAGACTGGACTCCACAGCAAAAACAAAAAGTCAGGAGCAGCTCAAGCTTGCCTGCAACTTGGAAGTGGGAAGCAGAGCACTTCCCCCTACTGCCAAGGCCTCTCCATACGCTGAACTCCCATTGCACATATCACTGTAACAGAAATGAGCAGAAAAGCCATGATCCCCGAATCAAATAAGTCTTTCGCAACATGCCTTGCTTCTAAGGACCTCCCCATGGAACTCATGATGAGTTATATGTTGCAATTCTAATTAAAGTACAGCTGATATCTCTAATTATGATATATCTGCATGCATTAACTTAAATTAGCACATGCAGTTTTAACTGTCCTCTTTTTAATGACAATTGTCCTCCATTTGGTGGTCCTTTCCCCCCCCCCCGTGTCCTCCAGTTTAGTGATGCATGTTCGCCCTTCTGCAATGCGGCAATGGCCTCTCTAGTGTCACCTGAACTGGAAATACAGGCGTGTAGAAGAGAGAAGACCTATACTATCTTTTACAAGATGTAAAGGTTAGAAGGCAGGACAACATTACTGATCACAATATCAATTCAAGATCTGAGAAGAGCAAGAGAAGAACATACCAGATATGTAAGAGCGTCCATTGCAGTCCTCTATATCCATTTTTAAGACACTCTGCTGAAGAAAAAAAGCAGAAATGTATCAGAACAGCAAACATAAACTAAACTTCTCTCTCCACCCCAGGCTGCACAAGAACAGAAGATTAAGAAGATTATCCTAGCACATCAAAAAAAGCAAACCATTTCAATTAAGACTCCTGGGACACCTTTGTTGTTGTTGTTGTTCTGTCATACAGTCATGACCCCATGTCCATGGAGTTTTCTTGGTAGGAATACTGGAGTGGCTTGCCAGTTCCTACTCCAGGAGTCTATAGCACCTGGTATTCCCTGATGGTCGCGCCCATCCAAGTACTAGCCAGGGCTGACCCTGCTTAGCTTCCGAGACCAGGCAAGATCGGATGTGATCAGGGCATCTCAGCAGCCTGGGGCAGCTTAAAAGCTAGGAAATGTATTAATGTACTGTAACTGCCTCTCTCTAGATTTCCTGCACTGGACTTTGTTTATTCTCACACTCCATGACCTGGCTTCCAACTACAGTATATATGCCCTACATATATACCTGAAATTCTGAATAATACTCCATGCGGCTAATTTGGTAGGTTACAGTTAATGGGAATTTATGCTGTAGAAGATCTGTCTGTTTATAAGGCACCATAGGACACTGGGTTGGGCTGGTTTTATAACAGACAAACATGGCAGCCCTTTTAAGAAATCAAACAATTTCAATTTTATTAATACACACATTTTCACAATAGGAGCCACAGTATCAGTTCACTCATGGATGCTATCATATACAGTACCTACTTTTAATAAGAGGGGTGGGATAATCAAATTGAGCAGCTCTCAATTAAAAAAATACCATAAATAAAAATAAAATCCTCAGCAAGAATATACGACATCATATAGTCAGACACCAGATGATAATCTGCAAGTGGAGGTCTTAAATTGTGGACTGGTAAGGTAGAAAAGAAAAAACTATTGCTGACATCTGTTTCCCTGCTGCATTGGGAATAGATGGCTAGGCATATATTTGGGCTAGTTACGGGTACTTACATCTAGTGGAGGCAAACGCTGTTAATTTTCCTTATGTTTTTCTATCTCTGTCTGTGTTCAGCTGCTTTCTATACAAGGAGGAAGGCTGTCAAACAATGTTACTTCTCAAAACAGAAGCTCAACCCTGCTTCAGAAGGTTGCAAGGAAGGAGCAGCTGTCAGTCTTACATCTGATGAGGCAAGAAGGCTGGATTCCGTCTTCACTGGTCTAGAACACAAGTGGCCACAGGCCACAGCTAATTTTGAATCTTTCCACAGCAAAGTACAGTATATCAACTGTCCACTGCAATTCAGCAAAAACAGTATCAACAAAACTGGTTTTTCCCGGTCACCCTTTCTTTGAGTTGATTCGAATCTGAATGAAAATTTGATGTTCATGTATGGATTGTGCAACAAACACAGCATGCTCTAAGTGCACACATCCAGCTTCTTTTTCTCAATGGAAAGGATATCTGGTCATGGGTTTTTGTGAGTTTTTTTTTATTGTCTTGTTTTTGGACCCGTGAGACTGAAATTCAGGGTGGATTTGATTTAAATCAAAATGATTTATATAATGATTTACTTTTTTTAAAAGAAAATCAAAATTTTAAAATTTAATTTATGATTTAAAACAATTTCATTTTTTTAAAAACATTGCTTTTTACCCACCCTGCTGAAAATTATTACTGCCACTTAGGAGCCCCAAAACAAGCATCTTCTGCAATCCTGCTTGAACAACTGTGTGGCATACTTTTAGCCCCTCATGAAGTAAGTGTGTGTGTGTGTGTGTGTGTGTGTGTGCATGCGCGAGTATAAACACCCACAAGTTTCACATTTTGAATTAACACTGCAAGCCTGCTAGTGAGTTCAGAAATGAGAACTCACTGGGAAAAACAATTAAGAGTAATTTCTTGAGCCAAATGAGATCCTGAAGCCAAAATATAGATACAACTCACTGAGCAGAAAAAGAAGGGATTAGCACTTTCCCCTAGTTTTTAAGTATTTACAATATGATATGCTTGTGGATTAATAATAACAGCCTGCTTCCAGACCATTATGAAAAAGAGGGGAGAAACACCAAGGGAGACAATGTCTAAAGACAACTCAGGATGCAGATGGGTATTAGAATAGCTCCCAAATAAAGAAGGGAATGCCACCGATTCTCCATTGCAAATGAGGACATAGGACAAAGGAGAAGGAGCTTCAGTCACTAATTCAGAAGAGTGGTTTATACCAGTGGTGTCCAAACGTTTTGCAAGGAGGGCCAGATCTGGTGAGGGGAAAGTGTGGGGGGGCTGACCATTTGGTCCCCGGGCCAGACTTTGGACAGGTCTCTATAATGTGCAAGGAGGCAGGGAGGGTGCTTCAGCAATGGAGCCGGGGGCGGGTAGGTTGGGCAGGTGGCTGGTGGGGTGGACAGAGGCAGGGAGGGCAGGCAAACCATAAAACTGCAAGCAGACATCTCCATCCAGTATGGGGAGGGGCCAGCTGGTGGGGATGCGTGACAGGCTGAGCCGGCGGGGAGAAGAGGCTGCGGATTTCTCCTAATTTAAATGTCGAAAGGTGTAGGTGTGAGTAACAATGTCCTAGGTTTAAAATGAGGCATTTAAGCGAGAGAAACAGCACAAGAGAGAAAAGTGTAGAAATCACACAGATGAACAACGCACTGACAAGTTTTTAAGTGAAGTGTATTTGAAAGCAAATAATCAAAATATGCTTACACAGGGGAAGGCCATTGAAACGGTTTATAACAGTGGGCAACCCAGATGTTCACATCAGACGTCCCCAGGAATGGGGGCAGCTGGCACCCAGGCTCAGAGATGAATCCAAGAATCCATGTTACACACGTATGTTTTTAGAGAGAGTGAAAGCTCATCCAGCACAGGCTGCATCACTATTCTTTCCTCTGCCTTTCAACTGACCAGGAGCACCTCTGTCTTGTCTGGATTATGTTTCAGTTTCTTCACCTACATCTAGTTCACGACTGAAATCAGACACGGATCTGAAGCTGAAACAGCTTCGTTACATTTGGATGGAAAGAAGAGACAGACTCGGGTATCGTCTGCACACTGAAACACTGAACCCCCCCACAAAAACCCTGTCCAACCTCTCCCAGTAGTTTCATGCAGATGTTAAAGAGCATAGGAGACAAAACAAAACCCTACGTAACAGACAGGGTGTTGGGCATCCCTCAGCGCCAGTTTCTCAGTTTTCCCCTCCAGGAAGGATCAGAGCTACAACATTCATCTTCTGTGGAATGCAAATATATACCTGTATGCAATGATAGGACTGCAAGAATAAAAGATGCTATGTAAACAGTCCAGACTAGATAAACACCACTTTAGGGGAAAGAAATCTAAATAAAAATGGTGAACAGCTCATTCATAGCTGAAAATGGTTGCTGGAAACTAGCTGCCTTCCATAGCTAGCCAAAGTACTTCCTGGTTCTCAAAACTGAACATGGCATGTAGTGCTTAATGAAAGTATCTCAGAGGATATTTCAAAGATAACTGTTGCAGCAAAATTACCCAGTTTTAAGTTAATATTTCTTATTTCTACATCCTGTATCTCTATTTAAGACATTAGACAAAGATGTGCATAGCAGTTAAGACACAAATAGGTTAGGAATACTTGGTGAAGGAACAAAGAAAAAAATTCAATCTCCACCACCCTAAATTTCATAACTATGTTGCTGCAAAAGTCAGCCAGGCAAATCAAGGAGCCTTCACCACCAGGTCACAGCTAACGACCCATTCTTGACAGCTAACGACCCATTCTTGATGGGTTTCAGCACCTTAGGCCATTGTTTACCTTAAGGCCATGGACACTAATGTCTCCCTAACGAGCCTATTCAGGCTTTGTTCATCTTATGAGCCAATCAGACAAGGGGACAAGAGGTCAAGCTGACTATAAGAAGGTCTCTTGCACTAGCTGTATTCAGACCGATGAAGCTGTTTGGATGAACAGCGAAACGTTTCTATCTCTCAAAAAAGAAGTCCAGTAGCCATGACTCAACTCCCAGACTGAGAATCTTCACAGACGTCAGCCACAAACAGACACATAAAGTTTATTTCAGTGTAAAATACTAGTGATGGTTTATTACAATTAGTTACTGGTATGAGGAAGAGGTAACTGAATAATTACATGAACAAGCATTTTAAAAATCAGCAACAAATGCAGAGATACACACAGAGGAGCGCGTCACAAATCTTTATAAGTTACTCTCATGATTTTAAAAGGTAGGTTTAATCTTTTTGACGATAGGCTCAAGGTTCAACTGAGACACAACAAGCACTGGCAAATGACATGATGAAATTACACTTTCTATAACCAGGAGATTGACAACTCTTCAAGATATGGATGCTAGTTAAATGAGAAATAGATTTTTTTCCTGGAAAGCTGCTATGTGCCAGGAAATCCTTTCCTGTACTGTATTCTATTCTTTCTTCCTGCTCATCAGCCCCTACTGGACCTAGGTGAGAAAGAACTACATTTATAAGGAAAGAATATCTTGGCTAACATAGCTTAAGCAATCTTATTAGGAAAATCATCCTTTCAGTGCACATTTAAATTTGGATTTCAACAAAAAATACTATATACCATTTCTCCCACACTACTGCACCTCTGCCTGCAAACCCAAAATAGTTCCTTACTTGAATAAAAAGAAGTAGCATCATTTGGAAAATCAATACAGTAATACTTTGGTTTAAGAGTACCTTGGGTTAAGAATGTTTTGCAAAATAAAATTTTGCCTTGATCAACAAGCAATGTATTGATATACCAGCACTGGAGCAGGTCACATTTATTTATTTATTTATTTATTTATTTATTTATTTATTTATTTATTAAGCTTTTATACCACCTATTTCCCAATGGGACTCTAGGCGGTTTACAAGAAGCATCAATAAAACAATAAAGCAATAAAACATCAATAAAAACCTATTGATGAGAGGCAGCAGAAGATAGCAGGGCCGAGGGAAACCCCTCAACTTGTAGCAGCAGGCGTGAGAAGGAAGAGAAAAAAAAACCAGAAATAAGGTCGCCATAGGCTTCCCTATACAGCATTGTTTTTAAAGCCTTTTTAAAGGCCGGCAGGGATGGAAAAGGTTAAAAAAGATTGGTTGGAAACTTGGGATATAAACGAAAAGGCAGGTAGCCAAACGCCAATCATATGGGACACCCTGAAAGCGGTAGCTAGAGGCCTTATCATAAAAGAAAATATTAAAGTTAAAAAACAGGAAGAACTCAATAAAAGAAAATTAGAAAAATTAATAGCAGATTTAGAATCCCAATTCTTTCTTACTAAGGATAATAACATACTGAGGTTGATTGAAGCAAGGAAAAAAGAGTTAGAAGATCTAGATTTACAACAAACATAAAGGAATCTTCTGTACCTAAAAAGAAATTTTTTTGAATACAGCAACAAGAACTCAAAACTTTTAGCCAGATTAGCACAGAAAAAAGACAATAATACAATAGAGATTATAAAAGACTCCTCAGGTAAGACATGTACACAAATGAAGGAAAAGTTGTTAGCTATACAAGAGTTTTATCAGTTGTTATACACTGCAAAAAATAAACCTAAGGAGGATATAGAAAGGTACATCACTAAGAATTTAAAGAGGGTCTTGGAACAGGAAGATATGCTGGAAATGGAAAAGCCTATTACAGACCAAGAGATAAGCGAGGTAATAGACAAACTAAAGAATAATAAAACGCCCGGAGTGGACGCTCTGGGACCTGAATTTTACAAACTTTTTAAAGCAGTATTAATACCTAAATTAAAGAAGCTATATAATGAAATTTTGGATGGAGAACAAATTCCGAGATCTTGGACCCATTCTTTAACTATTTTAATTCCAAAACCTAATAAAAATTTAATGGATATTAGGTCATACAGACCAATATCCTTATTAAATCAAGATGCTAAGATTTTTACAGCAATTTTGGCTAAAAGGATGAATAAATTTATAGCTAAATATATTAAAGAGGATCAATGTGGTTTTATCAAAGGTAGACAAATGGCAAATATTATTAGAAGAAATTTGAATGTTCTTTATGAAATGGGAAAGAGTACTACTAAAGCTGGGATGTTATCTCTAGATCTTTTTAAAGCTTTTGATTGTGTTCAATGGCCCACATTAAAAATATTGTTAAAAAAATGGGGATTTGGGAAATCCTTTTTGGGAGTAATAAATCAACTATATTCAACGGGCACTTCCTCAATAATAGTTAATGATGGATTGACTGAACAAATCACCCTAGGCCGAGGAACTAGACAAGGATGTCCTCTTTCTCCAGTCCTTTTTTGTATTGTTATAGAGCTCCTGGCAAATGCCATAAGGGACGATAAATCTATTAAAGGTATAGGGAAGGATGGGGCAACTAAAATCAGTTTATTCGCGGACGATGCTCTTTTGACTATTGTAAATCCAATAGAGAATATTCAAAGAGTAAAAACTCATTTAGAAGAATTTGGAGAAATAACAGGATTATGTGTAAACTGGCAAAAATCAGAGAGTTTATTGTTCAATTATGGAAAACATGACTTAAAGATGATTGAAAAATATGGACTTAAACCAGGAAAAAGCATTAAATATCTAGGATTAGAACTCCATAAAGAATTTACTAAAACTAAAGAAAGAAATATTTCGAAATTAGAAGAAGAGATGAAAAACAAATTATTATCCTACTCTAAACTAAAATTATCGTGGTTTGGCAGAATTGCATTGATAAAAATGAAAATACTTCCAAAAATTAACTTTATTTTTAAAATGTTACCGGTTCAGTTTTTAGAAAAGGAAATTAAAACTCTCCAAGACATGATAAATAGGTATTGTAATGCAGGGAAAAAATCAAGAATAAATAAAAGTCTATGGTATAGATCTCAGAAAGAAGGAGGAATAGGTATACCCAATATAAAAAATTATTATATAGCCAATCAACTTAGTTCTTTGGGGGAAATTCTTTTTAAACCACAGAAGCTAATATGGTGGGAGCAAGAGTCTTTGGATATAAAGGGGGAAATAAACACATTTTTATTCACGGAAGTTAAAAACAAAGTAAAGATTGACAACCCCCTATTGAATAGTTTAATTGTTACATGGAGAACATATAGGAAAATCTTGTCTCCGAAGGGATCCCCACTGGCTTTAGTTACTGACTTGGAAAGCTTTCCAGACAACTTGAAGCATTATTTGGAGTTATTTAAAATTAAGAAAATAGCTAGACTAAAGGATTGGATGCTCAAGATTAAAACAATTCAGGATATAAAAAATATTTTGCAACCCAGTGATTTAACATGGTTAAATTATATTCAACTAGGAAAATGGATGAAGGACTGGGGAAAGAGGAATAATCAAATCAGAGAATGCACAAAATTTGAACATTTCCTATTATCGCTTGAGTCTGAACAGGAAAATTCAGAGAAAGGAATAACACGTAAAATATATAAAATATTAGGGGAATTATCAGAAATGAACGAGTTAAACACCTTGAGAGAAGTTTGGAACCAAGACCTTAATGTACAGATAGAGAAAGAAGACTGGAAGAAAATTTGGAACATGAGAATTTTGAGATCATTATCGGTCAGGATAAAAGAAAACTACTTCAAATTGGTTTCTAGATGGTATTTAACCCCAGTAAGACTAAATAGAATGAATCCTGCTTACTCTAAGATATGTTGGAAATGTGAAAAAGAGCTTGGTACTTACTTGCATCTTTGGTGGGAATGTGAAATAGTCCAAAGGTTCTGGAAAAAAAGTGTTTTTAGAGCTAAGTAATATGATTAAGATGGATATAGATTGTAATCCAGAGATAGCATTATTATCATTGTTAACAAGTAACGATTATGTTGTTACAACAAAGGAACTAATAGCAAATTTTATGACAGCTGCTAGATTAATTATAGCAAAAAACTGGAAGTCAAAACTAGAATTCAAGATGGAAGACTGGTATAATGAACTTTGGGATATAGCTATAAACGATAAACTGTCCTGCAGTTTAAAGGTTAAACGAGGAGAAATGAAAAAAGACATTTTCTACGATATCTGGGGTAAATTTTTAGATTATGTACTAGTCGAAGGAAAAGGGAAAGAGTCCACGAATATCTCACAACAATTCTGGAGAAGAGAACTTTAAGAAGACTACTAGAAGAATAGAAGATGGAGCAACAAATAAGAATGTATGGATGGCCCCGTGGGATGGGGGTGCACTTATATTGTTTGTTGTAGTTTTTTTTTTTACTTTCATTTTCTTCTGTTGTATGTAGTTTAAAATTTAATAAAAAACATTTTTAAAAAAAGCCTTTTTAAAGGCCGGCAGGGACGATGCAAGGCGCAGCTCACTGGGTAAGTTGTTCCATAATGAAAGGCCCACAATCACAAGTAAGCCAATGGTGGCTCTCACTCTCTCACCCCCTTCTGGACTGTGTGTGATTGTCTTGAACATTCCATAGCAGGCAGCCTCAAAAGCAGAGGAAGGAGTGAGGAATGGAGGTCGCCCTTGCATCAGCCATGAAGGTTTTCAAAGGAAAGTGCAGGTTAGGATATTATTTATATTTATATTTATATTTATATTTAATTTGTTTTCAATATCATTTGTTATTTTTTAAAAATTCTAGTCGTTGGGCAATTAGTAAAGTGTGTATAGGGCTACAAATTGCTTTTTATTATTGTCACATTAAAAACAGAGTAAAATCCAGTCGTTAGTCCCAAGCAGAGCAGATTCGGCAGCCAAGTACCATATTTTTCGCTCTGTAAGATGCACTTCCCCCCTAAAAGTAAGGGGAAATGTCTCTGTGTCTTATAGAGCAAATACAGTAGTCCCTGCTTCATATACATCACACATTTTCATTTAGAGAGAAGTTACCTGCATGGAGCCTCTCCCGTCCCCTGCTGCAGCTGGGATTCCTCAGTCCCACAGCTTAGATTCCACATCCCCAATCACTTTGTTTGCAACCCTCCCCTTTTGCAGCTTGGATTCCCCAGTACCAATCATCTTGTGTGCAAAGAAGCTTCCACAGAGCCTCTCCCGTCCCCTGCTGCAGCCAGGATTCCCCAGTCCCAATGACTTATGGGGAAATTTGCGTTGATATAAGAGTGTTATGGTTTACAAACATGCTTCCGGAACTCATTATTATAATAGTAAATCAAGGTATTACTGCATTACCACTCGAACTTTGTAAGGTTGAAAACTCCTTGTATTGTATTAGGAAATATTGCATTTTGCTACTGAAAAAAACAGGGTGAGCAAGTGGTCATTGCAAATGGAAACCTAATCATGTCCTTTGTAGAACTTCTTCATCTTCATCCTCAACAAAAAACCTACATTTTCAGGGAGAGCAAAATCCATATTGCTTCAGGATTCAAGCCCAGTGTATATGAAAGTCTGATGGTTTCACAAGCTGCTAGAGAGAAATAGGGCCAGTGTCTAGAATCCCCTCTAGGCCGAGAATTAAGAACATTAGCACACTAAAAGTAGAGCACAGTGGCTTCGGAAGCCCTTGAAGTTCCTTTCACTTTTGAAATAAGGGCTTTCTTTCCCCCAAGTGACAAAACTAGGGAGTAAAACCTTCAGAAGTAGCCCAATTATTTTATATATACAGTATATATGTTTTTACACACACACACACACACACACACATCACACAACCTCTATTTGAGCATCTTTTTGCAAAGATAGATAGATCAGCAGTTTTTTTTAAATTATTGTTTTGTTTTTCTAAAGGGGAAGCAGCAGCTGTAAAGTGAGAAGAAATGCAGTAGGACTTGTGCATGTCTGTCTCCTTATTGTTTCAGATTAATAAGAGCAAAAGCCGCCAGGTGAATGCAGATTCCTTCTCCTTCAGAAGAGTCTGTTTCTCCATACAAGATAACATCCTGAACCTGCCCTTTACCGCCTAGCTTTATTTCCTGCTGAGAAGGGAAGGTGATAATGCAGGGAACACAATGTCACAAGACAAGATACAGCCTCAGAACTCAAAGCATGTTGACAACTGTATACCTGAAGCACCCCAGGATTATCCAGTTTTTAAATAGCAAAGCACATACATCTGAAATGTAAATACACACCAGAAGTCAACATAGAAAGCAAGCAGGAGAGTTGCATGGCAAGGCTATAAGCGATCCTATCCCCACCAAAAGGAGCCATGATCCTTTAAACAGCACTTTGGAGTGTGAGGCCGTCCACCTGCCGGCTCGACCCTTGCCCAGCCTGACTCATTAGAGCTTCCCGGGTGGGACTGGCTGAGTGGACAGGGAGGGTGGTTACTTCCTCCTCGATGGAGGGGGTTCTCCCACCCCTCCTAAAAAAGCCCTCCCTGGATCCCACTATATTAGATAATTACCGGCCAGTCTCTAACATTCCATTCTTGGGCAAGGTGATTGAGCGGGTGGTGGCGTCTCAACTCCAGAGGGTTTTGGATGAAGCTGATTATCTAGATCCTTTTCAATCAGGTTTCAGACCAGGCTATGGGACAGAAACCGCCTTGGTCGCCTTGGTGGATGACCTATGCCAGGGACTAGATGGGGGAGTGTGTCCCTGTTGGTCCTGCTGGACCTCTCAGCGGCTTTTGATACCATCGACCACGGTGTCCTTCTGGGCCGATTGGCTGAGTTGGGAGTTGGAGGCACTGTCCTGCAGTGGTTCCACTCCTACTTGGAGGATCGGTCCCAGATGGTGGTGCTGGGGGATGCCTGTTCGCCACCCTGGCCCTTGAAGTGTGGGGTGCCACAGGGCTCTATTCTGTCCCCCATGCTATTTAATATTTACATGAAACCGCTGGGAGAGGTCATCCGGGGATTTGGAGTTGGGTGCCATCAATATGCTGATGACACCCAGTTATATCTCTCCTTTTCCCCAGATTCCAGGGGGGCAGTGGAAGTCCTAGAACGCTGTCTGGAGTCGGTGGGGATCTGGATGAGGGCTAACAAGCTGAAATTAAATCCGGACAAGACAGAGGTTCTCCTGGTTCAGAAATCTTCAATTAAGGTGCTGAAATATCGTCCTGCTCTGAACGGGGTTGCACTCCCTCTGAAGGAGCAGGTCCGCAGCTTGGGGGTCCTCCTGGATTCAGAGCTGTTCCTGGACTCTCAGGTAGCGGCTGTGGCCAGGGGGGGCTTTGCCCAGCTTCGGCTGGTGCGCCAGCTGCGGCCGTACTTGGATCGTGCAGACCTGGCCATGGTGATCCATGCCATGGTGACATCAAGACTAGACTATTGTAACACGCTCTATGCGGGGCTGCCCTTGAAGACGGTTCGGAAACTACAACTGGTACAGAATGCGGCAGCCTGGGTGGTTACTGGAGCTCGGCGGTACGACTCTGTTGGGCCGCTTCTCCAGGGACTACATTGGCTGCCCATTTGTTTCCGGGCCCAATTCAAGGTGCTGGTTATGACCTTTAAAGCCCTATACAGCTCAGGACCAGGTTATCTGAGAGACCGCCTTCTTCCATATAATCCGGTCCTCCCCCTTCGGTCATCGGAGAAGGCCCTTGTACGAGTACCGCCACCCAAGGAAGTACAAGGGGGCGGCAACAAGAAATAGGGCCTTCTCAGTAGTGGCACCGACACTATGGAATGCCCTCCCCTTTGAGTTAAGAACTGCCTCCTCCCTTGAAATATTCAAGCGAGGCCTTAAAACTTACTTATTTAGGCAAGCCTTCTGAGCCTCCAGCCTTTACAAATTTCTATAACATCTTAGTTATTGGCTGGGGAACTTTTTAAACTCTGCTGCAGCTACTGTTTTTAATCTTGTTTTTTATTTTATTATATTGTATAGTATTTTTATAGTATTTTATTGCTATTGTGTTGTTGTTACATTGCATTGATTTTATTGTACTTTTTTGAATTTGTTGTAAGCCGCCTTGGGTCCCTTTGGGGAGAAAGGCGGCATAAAAATAAAGTTATTATTATTATTATTATTATTATTATTATTATTATTATTATTATTATTATTATTATTATTATTATTATTATTATTATTATTATTAAATAGATATATGCTGCAAAGAACAGCACAACACAACAGCCAAGGAGGACCGTGATCACCTCATACAAATAGGGGTGTAGCAGGAGTTCTTGCACCCGTTCACAGGAACGTTTGTGAGCAACAAACAACGTGGCCTACAGTCCAAATCTGCAAGCCTGCCAGTCTCTCTCAGCCACTGTTTGGTGAGCCTTAGATTATACTCCACATCTAACTGGAAACAAGGTCATCAGGGAGACAGGTTTTTTCACATACTCTCCTTACTGAATCACATAACTACCTGGCACTCCATACAAATTACTTAGCCTTGTTTGAAAACCAGAATGGCAACCCACATTATTAGCATCTAACTAGCCTTCTGATAAGCAGCAGACATTGGATGGTGAGCAACTGACTGCTCTAGTATTACAGTTTACAGTCATGGGAGTGTGCCTGTAAGCCTTCTTGGTGAAATGTATAGCCCAGGGTGGCCTTTATTTGTCCAAAGTTGTTTATACTGCTTTGTGATCAGTGTGGCTTAGAAATTTTCTTTGGTAAAGAGATACAATCAACAACATATAGGAATAGCATGAAATAAGATGAAACACAACAAAACAGCCGCAACACTTTTAAAAGACCTGCGTAAATAAAAACGTGTTTGCCTGATGCCAGAATGACATGAAGGGAAGTGTGAGCTCGCCTTCCCTGAGGGTCAGAATGGCAGCCCCTTTTCTCTGGTAGCCATTTGCAGCACCTCACCTGGTAAAGGGCTTTTCAAGATCTCAAGGCATGGGCATGTAGATCTGGAAACAGGACCCAAATAAGTCATATCTCAAAAGATCAAATATACCACTACTGTATCAATCTGAAGGGAAATGGAGGGAGAACCCATCAATCTGGCAAAGCACCAGCCATAAAATGAAATTAACTGGATTTTTCTAATCACTTGGGGGGAGTGGAGCCATCCCTACACCACACTGCAGTAGTCCAAACAGAAGGCTACCCAGTAATCAGTAGCCGAGCTACTTTTCTTTTGGAGGAAAAGCATCTTGTTTACCAACCCAAGCTGCTAAACAATTATCTTTATGCCTTAAAGGCAACCTGCATCTCTAAAAAAGGACAGCATCCAAAACTTACCTAACCAATGCTACATTATGTGTACAACCTTCCCCAGAAGAGACTCACCTAGGCAGTAGGACCACTTATTAACAATATTTCCTTACTGTCCTAACCAGATTTTCAGCTCCCTGATACTCAGATTCAACATCATGCCCAGAATTTGATTTAGTACACACATACACACAATGCAGAATACAGTACTGTTTAAGTCTGGTTCATATGACACCCTGCTAATGCTGAACACTGAGAATATAATTATTTACAAAATGGTTGAGCACTGGGGCAGGAAGAAAGATTCCAGTATTTACTGAAGTGCCTATTACCACAGTATGACCTATGACATTTTAAAACTCATTTATAAATCTGCCATCTTAACAAGTTCACAGAGCAGCAAACCAGTCAACATAATTACAAGAAAATAAAATATTTGAACAGTGCAACAAGTGTTAAAATCATCCACAAGTAGGGCTAAGGAACATAGAACAAACTTTTGGGCAACTACTTGGGCAAATACACAGATTATTTGGCTACCATTCAAACACAAAGTCAGTATGTGTAACAAGTTAGCTTCTTTATTTTGGGCTTTCCAAAAATAAGAAATCGCAACCAAAAAGGTCCCATCTTGGGTCACCACCTTCTTCTCTCTTTCTCCACTAGCACAGAAACACACAAAAATGGTTATAGAGTTATGCAATTTATGCCAAAAACTCAGAGGACATCTCTCATGACCAGAACCCCCACACTTCATAGCAACACTGTTCTGCTCTGGGGTTCTTACAGACCACTTGTCAACAAAATGCCAAACATAATATTATCCTGAAATACTAAGCAGACATGCCAGCACCAATGTTTCAGATCTGTATGTGTGAGAGGGAGCTGTCTTCAGGTAGAAGGACTAGAGGTACACTGTCCACTCAGGGGGATACGAGACAACCCACACATTGTCTTAGCCTCCAATCTGATTTGTGACAAGAGACAATTACTGTGTGTCTCAAATGAGATTCGACAAACAAGGGAGTGGGAAAGGAGGAGAGGGAATGAAACAGCCAGTAGTAGAAGGGTACGTGATGCCAGAGGCAGAGGAGGAAATAAAAGGTGAGGGTGAGTGGCAGGGGAAGGAGATTATTATTATTATTATTATTATTATTATTATTATTATTATTATTATTATTATTATTATTATTATTATTATTATTATTATTATTAAAATGATATATAAAATGATATACACACACACACACACACACACACACATTTTGCACATCCTATTTATAGGCATAATTTCGTATACAAAATGTGTGTACAGTATGTTGTTTATGGGGGCCCAGAACGAATCCTCTGAGTTTCCATTATTTCTTATGGGGAAATTTGCTTTGATATAAGAGTGTTTTGGTTTATAAGAACGAATTTTGTTCATAAACCTGTAGGGAAAAGGTGCATATCTTAGACTGTTTCATAAGCAGAGCAAAAATTGTTATTTCAATATTTATAATTTCATATGGAAGGCTATGACCTGCAAAGGTGGAAGGCTAAGGCTACAGTACCAGCCTTTCACTTGGTTATTTATGAACAGAAACTGAAAAGTTTCATTTAAGTCCACTATAAGAAAGTCATCCTCCACAGGTTGATTTCTCATCATATCTCAACATTGCACTCATGAGCAATTAATTGTGAAGGTTATCCCCAAAGTATAATGTATCAGCTACCTCTCTGGCAGAGGTTTATAATTTTTCAAACTAAAAAAACAGAACCGACACACAGATTTGCCTTCATGACAGACACAGAGGCATAACATGCAGGCCGTTACAAAAGACAGGCTGCAAGTTCCTCTCAAAACATGAAATTACTAGTTGGTGCTATGGAGACTACCGTATTGCTGCTGCTAATGGAACCTGGTGAACCTCCACACCACAGAAGCCTTTGATTTAAGACACCTTATTACCGTGCCCCCTCGCAACCAGACTGTTTTAAGCTCAGCAAGAAGGAAGAACAAACAGTACTCCAGAAAACAAAAAAGGAAAGAGATCAATGGCAAGAGATGAGCAGAAATGACTTCAAATGGTGCATACAGAAGGGAAGAGGAAAGATGATAAGTGGCCGCTCGGAAACTTATATTGCATCCTTCCAGCCAGTGAGATGCAAATCCAAACAATACGAGCGAGAAAGGTAAAAACAGTCCTGTACGTAAGTGCCTGCTCAATTCCCATTAAAATCCAGTGGGCAGTCATACGTTCCCAACCAGGGATTTCACTGAGGAGGGGATGATCATGGACTTTTGTCCAACCCTAAGAACTGCTGGCGACGAGAGCCAACAATTAACACCTTCAAGTCTCCATTGAGGGAAAGCTTTAGTAAGGTCTGGAAGGGCTTTGCTGTTTTCCCCAACGTATTGTATCCATGAGCAGCAGCAGCAGCAGTTTATTTTCCTCTGTGAAACCTTGTTTTCCATGCCAGTTGGATGAACCAACCCTTCAGGAGCAGGGGCGCTTGTATAATATGTGCCTGTGTGGGCTGTTAGAAACATTTCAGAAAGAAGACTGGAAGAAATCCATTTGTATTTGTTGGTAAACAAATAAACAAGAAGCTAATGTAGCTATTAAGCACCAAGGAGGGGAACGTGTTTCCCTGAGAGCTTGCTGACTGCTGACACAAAATGTCTTCTGGCTGTTGCACAGAAAAAAACTTCACGGAAAATCAAAAAGCCTGTGCAAAATAGGCAAACCAGAGAAAAAGTGGTCGGGAAAGGAAAGCCTGCACAGCATGAACACCATTGCCGCTGTTCCTCTTCCATTTGTACTAATGTGATGATGCTTTGAAGCATAGTCATACATCTTGTCACATTTGCCACTGAACTCGTGCTTGATTTTCTAGAGATCATAGATTAATCATCCCAACACTGGAGCCCTCCCCCAGATGTGTGAGACCCACCACTCCTCCCCAGCTTATCAGATGACCTGCTGAAAGGAATAATAAAAAGCAAAGTGTAGAACTTAAAAGTTGTAGTCCAGAGCAGTGGTTCCCAACCTTGGTTCCCCAGGTGAGCTTGGATTGCAACTCCCTGAATCCTGGCCAGCACGGTGCTGAAGGTGTCTGAGAGCTGCCATCCAGGAACATCTGGGGATCCAAGGTTGGGAACCTAGAGGATGTCATTCCAATAACGTGTGTTATTGGAAACAGTTTTTCATGGTTCGTGGTGCAGGCTTCTAGAATTCTTCGGCACCCCAGTTACACAGGAGGATCCCATTATTAGTGTAAGAGGCACTGCTCATCAACAACTGACAATGGTTTGTTTTTCATTTAGAAACATTTCTAGGGCTCATGATTTACAAGACAGCAGTAGGAATGACTGATTGATTGATTTGCTGGCTGACTGGCCTTCTCCTGACAGATCCAAGGCAGTTTACAGTAAGCAAAGCTGCCTTGGATCTGTATTTAAAGGAAACAAAGGGTTGGTTCTTCTAGCCCACTGTATGGCCTTCAAGTTCATTTATCTACCTGATTGGAAGACTGGGCAGGCAACGCAGGATTGGTTTACTAGAAATGATCTGATCATATCCATCTTAATCAGAAATTATAGGTATAGTACCTCCTTGCCAAGTTTTAAACATTTCATTTTTCCACACTGCTTAGTATAAACATGGCCTGTGCGGTAGAGCTAAAGCCCATCCACTCCTGGCTTCCAGGTATGTTTCTGCAGTTGTCCAGACAGGCTATTTGGGATTTCACTGGCATGTCAGATCAGAATGTCTTACGACTATATATTTTCCACACTCAAGCATTTAGTAACAAAAAGTATTTAAATTTTCCATTTAGCAGTTCTTGCATGTTCATTCCAGAAGAACACTGGATGTCTCCCTTAGGCCCATCTTTGCAAGCTAATGCACTTTAATTTTGCTCTTTAGGAAAAAAAATTGCATATGCATTCTCTCCAACAGCTTCCAACAGGGATCCTTTTTTCCCAAAGACTAAGCATATATGACAACAGATTCTAGTCCCTTTGTATAAAATTAAAAGGGATGAGGATAATGCTAACAATAATTATTTTAAATTGGTGTGTGGACTACTGCCAGAGATGCACATGCCGGAATTATTTTGAACATTTCTCTATCCAGTCTCTTTCCTTCTGTACCTCCCATACACAGACTTATCTCAGCGCTTCCCTCAAAAGTCTGTTGGGGAACCCGGCACAGCCATTTCTAGTTCCCAGAAAGATGGGGACAGAAAGGGAGGAGAGTCTTCCTGGTTTCCCATGCTATTTTCTCTTCCCCCAGGAAAGCTTCATCAGCCAAATTCTGTGTCATAGAAAGCAGACACCAAAAGAACAGCATATTTACTAGGGGCCATGGGAGAGTTGGAAGCAGCCCAAAAGTAGAGTTGCAAGGGTCTTTGCACAAGTTTCTCTGAGCCAGTATATATAATGGTGGGAATTCAGCAAGAATATGAACTGTTTCAGACACTGGAATCTGAAGGTTTATATAACACCACACTTGACTGACTTGTAGCTGATTCCTATGGGGATTCCTACATAAAAGTGAATGGGGTTGACAGTGAGAGGTATATATAGTAGCAATCTTGGGAAAGAAACTTCGGCTTCAAGGATTTTCCATTCCAGGGAATGTGCTATGCTATGCATCCAAGAAGCCTGCATGGTAGTCTACTGAAGCAGGAAAAACTTCTGTGATAATGGTTGCCCATTAAGGACAGGACAGTATTGTAGTCATGGAAGAATAAGAAACTGGGGCCTGTCAAAGTGTGGGGAACACTGCCATAACCATATAATACAGCAGGATATCAGCTTGTTTTAAATAAGAGTAAATACAAAAAAGCAAAAAAAAAAGAGCAAATGGTAGCTAGCTATCGTCATAACAGAAGGAAACACAACTTCTTATATAATTCTAAAAACAAAGAAAATCACTTATGAATTACGCTTTTTACTCATATGCAAATTAAACAAATGGTGACATGCCATTATCAGTGGGTAGCACAAGACATATGTTTGGTGATGATCTTACTTTGATAACTGAAAAAAATTGTTACAAGTTTTACATTCCAATGTTTAGGACTTGAACTAATGGACGTGTCTCATACAGAGGAAGCAGGCAAAGAGCCAATGGCAGCGCCCCTTAATTAAAAAGTTTGAATTCCATGGCAACTACTGTCGTTATTACAGTTTCTTGTTTCCTCTTTCTTTCACCTCTGTAAATTCCATGAGCCACAGTCTGCCTGCCACCCACTGTGTCAAGGTAACACACTAGGCCTTCCTAGACCCACATAACTGCATGCAATAGGATTATCATCACCCTTGGAAATTGCTGAATTGATGCTTTAATTTGAACAAGGAAGCTCCTCCCTTCTCTCTCAGTGCAGCCACAGGATCCCATGCTGCACATCAACATCTGACTACCCTCCAATTAATCAAGGAATAATCTGGGTGAGATAAAAATAAACATATCACTCCTCTTATAACTCTTCTGCAAAAGTGGACAAGAAAAGGTTTAGCTCTTTGGCATACCCTAGACTAGTGGTTCCCAACCTTGGGAGCCCCAGATGTTCTTGGACTAAAACTCCCAGAAGCCTTCACCACTAGCTGGGCTGGGCAGGATTTCTGGGATATGAAGTCCAAGAACACCTGGGGTCCCAAGGTTTGAATCCACTAACCTAGACAGATTCAAACAAGTCAGCTGCATTTTCACCAGTCTCCAAAGAAAGTGCAGAGCTGATCTCATAAAGTTGTGAATCACTTCTAAACTCTAGACTTTCAAAACACAGTACAGGAACACAACACCTCTCCCATTACTCAGGACACAGAGACACTTCAAATCAAAATGGGAAAAGAAGCCAATGCCCCTTGTTTGCTTACCCTTTATTATTTTTTGCCTTTTGGCCCTATAACTTGCTTACAGTCTTCCTGCTAAAAGAATCTCAAAAATATTCTTTGTGCTAAATAAATCTCAGAGGATACTTGGGGCATGGGTGTTATTTACTAGGTACTGCTGCTTTTAACTACAAATAGTAACATGAACCAGTATCTGTGCCCTAATGTTTTCATTTCACAATAGCATTCATAGATGTCTAGAGCAGTGGTTCTCAACCTGTGGGTCCCCAGACGTTCCTGGACTGCAACTCCCAGAAGCCAACACCACTCACTGTGTTAGAAGAGGTTTCTGGGAGTTGCCGTCTAGGAACATCTGAGGACCCACAGGTTGAGAACCACTGGTCTAGAGCAAGGCAGAAATTCTCTACGGATACTTAGTGACATACCTATGGCAAACTTCAGAACAGAAAATGTTTCGAGACAAGTGCAATATGCTGCCTCCATTCCATCCTCAGATCCAAGATCAACTCAGCATACTCTGTTAACAATACATGTACCAGGATGTGATGAGTGGGTGTAGAAAGCAACTTTGTCGCCTGGAGTCATTGTCTGAATTAAGCATGGCAGTATATAAATCCTAAATAAATAAATAAATAAATAAATAAATAAATAAATAAATAAATAAATAAATAAATAAATAATTTTTGGATGCTATTCCAGACACTTGCTGGCAAAGGCTGCCAGGATTTTAGCTTGAACAAATATCACAAACAGTTAATTTAGACTGTGTACACATTTGGCAACAAAGGATAAGGTTCCTAATTTTTGAGTTGCAGTTTCCAAGTGCCTTGTTTTGCTTTGTTTTGTGTTTCTTGTGATTTTAAAAATATAATTTGAATTTCAAGGATGCTCTTTTGAGATGCCATCTACCCAAAGTGACCTACCCTGAATCTCAAAGATAAAGCATACTCCCACAAACTTGGTTTTCTTAAGTTGTAGGAGACAACAACTGATTTTAGGCTAAGTCTGAGTTTTTGTCTGGATTCTTGACAGTGTATAATTCTAGCTTTAGATCAATCTACTCTGAAGATTCTTGCAAATTAAATATTGTTCAAATGCTAAAATGTGTGAAAAAGATATTATCAAAGGCCATCACAGATTAAAGTCATCTTTTAAAATCTCGTTACACCCATTTCATCTGCAATCTGCCACTTTTAAGTGTCTGCATGAACATTCTTAAGTTTGTAATGCTTCCCATCCATGTAAACTCATTTTATGCAAATACAGTGGACCCTCATATAACAAGTGGTTTGTTGAACAGAAAATCCACTTAAAGGAAAAAATTTCCGGAGATAGGGGGAAATTGCTTAACAGAATCGCTTATGGGGTGAATCCATACAACAACAAAAACAGTCGCGATTAGGGACTAATCTGTTTTCAATGCATTCCTATGAGAAATTTGTACAAAGGAAAATTTGCTTAACAGAATTTCATTTGGAACAAATTAATTCTTTTATACAAGGTACCACTGTATACACCTATTTTTGTACTTCTTTTATCCTAGAAATGTGTAAAACTTCCTCTACTAAGGCAGCCAAGTTCAGCACCCAGAGTAGCTATTTGCTAGATGGGAAATATATAAACATCCAATAAATAAATAGAATAAATTATAGTTAGTCACTCAGTTCCATCTGCGACCCGATTTGCTTGGTTAGAGCCTGGAAAGCTCAATTGTTCTGGTCTCAACGTCCCTCTTCACCAGCCCTGCTGCCTAGAGGATTCTATGTGTATTGGGCCAACAAGTTACTTTCCCAAGTTGTAGCTGGCAGTGGCAAGCAACCTGGCACACTCTGCTTTTAGGAAGTGTGAAGTGAGCATTGGAAATACCCAATTTGGATTCAGGAATCGATTCGGAACTTGGGGGCATTATTTAGTCTTGAATACTAGTTTGGCGATGTCTCAATGTCAATGTCGATGTTTTTGTTTGCTTAATTGATTATGACAAAGCATTTGACTCGGTTAAACATGATAAACTTAATAATATTCTTAAAGAACTGGGCTTGGACAATTGTGATATCAAACTGATTGGGAATTTGCATTGGAATCAGTGTGCTGGTGTCCGGATAGATGGTGAGATATCAGAAGAGGTGTCAATTACGAAAGGTGTTCATTAAGGTTGTATTCTCTCACCTCTACTTTTTAATATCTATTCAGAAAGAATTTTCTGGGATGCTCTCGAAGGAAAGAACCAAGGTGCAAAGGTGAATGGAGTTCTTGTTAATAACATAAAGATATGCTGAAGATACTGTCCTGCTTGCAACAAGTCTGGCAGATTTGCAAGGATTGTTGGATTCTGCTGCTGCAGAAAGCAATGCCATGGGATTGCGACTTAACATGAAGATGACAAAATTGATGGTTATCAGTAACAAACAACATGGTTCACAGAACCATCTCAAGATGAACAGTGATATCATTAATCAACAGTTATATAATTATATAAGATTATATAAATACTTGGGGTGCTATGTCAAGGATATCTGGGATCTTTCATGCGAAATCCATTGTAGAATCAAACAAGCTAGAAATTCCTTCCAGAAAATGAGGAAATTCTTGACAAACTGGGATTTATCTCTATCAGACTTTGTACTTGAAAAGTTTGAGCCTATGTATTCAGCATACTTCTCTATGGAGTTGAAACTTGGGCACTTATAAACACATTATGCAGGAAGCTGGAAGCATCTGAAATGTTAACATAGAGACAAATTCTAAAGATACCTTGGACAGCCAGAGTCACTAATGTGGCTTTATTACAGTACATGAATAAAACGCTAGAAATCCTCAATACCATAAAGAGAAGAAAACTGCAATATTTCAGACACATAATGCGCAACAAAAATACCATCTGCTGCTGGTTACCTTTCAAGGAAAAATAGATGGGAAACATGGCCTGGGGCATAGAAGAACATTCTGGTTTAAGAACTTAAGCCAATGGTCCGCAGTGAGCACAGCTGCTCTGTTTAGAACTGCCTTAGATAGAAACCAGTTCAGGCTACTGATCGCCAATGTTCTATAAGGACATAGCACATGAAGAAGAAGCAAGACATGATTTAAACTAATTTACTCACTCTACAGAAAGCTAGCTTAAGAAGGAAAGTTGCTCCATAACACTCATGGTTCAGTAAGATTTTAAGAAAATCAGAAGTCTATAGTTACAGAGCTGCTATTGGAAATGGTTCTCAAAGTTCCTGCCATGTAGGTCAATATCAGCAGTTTGAGGCAGTTTCTCAGAAGGAGTTCTTGAGACCACGAAAGGGAATAGGAAAGGTGACAGCTGCTGCAAAAGGTAGAGCTCAAGTTACTCCAAAGAAAAAACTGAAACACAAGAGATTGTCTGCTTCTCTTGTGTGTCTGCTAACAGTCCCAACATACCTCCAAGGCAAGCATTAAATAGCAAAGGCATGCCATCTATTTATCATGATTACAGATTTTTAACCTGTCAAAACATAATCAGCACCATTCATAAGAAACAAAGCTTTTACCCCAGATAAGCCTAGTATACAATAGCAATTATGGTTTCAAGTAGTTGTTAGCAACCAAGTACTCCTTGGAGAGCAGGTATAACATAGCAGCCTGGAAACTGAGCTATGAATAGGACATCTCTGACTCAGGTCTCCTCTACGCTATGAACTGCAGGCTATCTGCAGAACATCGCTGACTCTCACCCTAATAACAACAATGTCCTAACCTGCAAGACGTAACTGTCTTGTACTTATAACTAATACAACAAAGCATGTTAATTTCAGCGTAACACTATACAACTGCAAAACATTATTATGCTTTCTGGGGAGGACATTAGGTTTACACATTGTGAGTAAGCACCCCTGAACACAGTGTAACTCTAACACTCTAACACAGTGGGATTTCAACTTTGACGCCAAATATTGTACGACAGGCTGTGAGACCCTGGAGAAAAAAAATCTCAAGAATTTATAGTAAAGTTGGGACAGAGCCACACATTTTTTAAATTGTAGTAACAAGGATTGTCCCCGTTTCACACTACAAGAGACAACAGTGAGATTCATTTACAGTACTTTTACACTGCCAGAATGAAGGTTATTAAACAGTAGGGTCTTGAAGCTGGCAAGAGGAATGTTATCCTGACAAAAGAATGACAATCAATTAGAAAATTGCATGGCCTGTAAGGCACAAATTCCTTGCTAGCTATTATTTATTTATTTATTTTATTTTATTTTATTTTATTTTACAACTTATATGCTGCCCACTACCCAAAGGTCTCTGGGCGGCTTACAATCAAAGAATTAAAACAGTTAAAACATCAAATATCAATAAATAATTAAAACAATAATAAAAACCTTACACTAAAATCATTACACTATAATTGCCACCAGAGAACCCACAGTCTATAATGTACCAATTAAAAAAACTTCTGGAACAGGAAGGTTTTTACCTGGCGCCGAAATATCATCAATGTTGGCGCCAGGTGGATCTCACTTGGGAGGGCATTCCATAGCTTGGGGGCAGCTGCCGAGAAGGCCCTATGTCTGTAAGCTATCCCTCTCACCTCCTTGAGGGATGGCTCTTTCAAAAGGTTTCCCTGGCTCGATCTTAATTGCCGGGAAGGTTCGTATGGAAGGAGGCGGTCCTTCAGGTATCTAGGTCCTAGCAAATTCCTTGCTATCTTTGCATTTTACCCTATTTGAATAAGACAGCCCAGAAGTTAATCTTGAAACCTAGCCACTTTTAGGATTAAAAACCCTATCTACAAAGCCAGTGCCAGCTCATATGACTTAAATGCAATACGTTAAGAAACCTGAAACTGTCCTAAGATTTGGCTGTCTGATACATGTTTAGTAGAAAAACATGCTAAAGAAAGAATAAAGCTTTGTCTTTATCTGATGAGCCTCAACAGAGTTGCAAGTCAGGTTGAATCCAAAACCAATGGCCAGGATCCATTTGGACAAATTCTGAGAGGGTGCAAGTATAATAATAATAATAATAATAATAATAATAATAATAATAATAATAATAATAATAATAATAATAATAATAATAATAATAATAACTTTATTTTTATTATTTAACTTTATTTATGGTGTACCAGAAAGAGTAAAGCTGGGATAGACAAGAAATCAAGCCACTTGGGTTCAAATCTCCACTCAGCTTAGGAAATTAACTGGGAATGGCCACTGCAAGCCTTGTCTTGAACACTTCACACACTACCACCACCACCACAAGAGGAAGAGGAGGAAGAATAAAAAAGAAGAAAGATGAAAGACGAAGAGCAATCAGTATTATCAAATGGCATTGGTTGGATGTTGTGTTCTTGTTATGTGCCTCCAAGTTCCTTCCAACTGGGAGGCATATACTCTAACATCACAAATTCAAATCAAAAGCCATTTAGTTGAAATGCACTAACCAATAAAATAGATTTACTATAAAATAAAGGCTAATGATTCAAATGCTAGCCAAAAAATTGAGAGCAGCCACTTCTCCCTGCTAAGACTTCACTGAAACTGATACCAAATAACCCCGCCTAACTGTCATATTTAAGAATACCATTGTCCATGGCACAGGTCCACAAAGTATCCTTCATTGCATCAAACCAAGTAACTTCTCTGTTTATATGTGTGCTAAATGTACAGTCACATGTACAGAAATGAAAACCGGACTTTACTCTGAGATGTCATACTTCTGATTTCTACTAAAATATTTAGTTTATAAATATTCAGAGCAGAATGTCCAAAATAGTTTCTTCCACTAATATGTGTGGTTTGCCTAAAGAAAAACATTCTTCAAAATGAAAATTAGCATATAAGAGTTTTAAAACAACCAGCAAAATAATGAAAATAAAGTTTCCCATATTTGTCCATGCAGAAAGTAGTGGGGGATATTAATGGTTTTTATTCCTTATACCAAAGCTTGTTATTTTTGTCACATGCACACAATATCCTGGGGGAAATATACTAATATTGTTCAGATGGAAATCTTATGGAAATCTTATTTTCAATAAATAAAAGACTTTATGCGGCAAGAAAAGGAAACGGGAAAACGGATTTACAGTAACCAGGCTACTGACAAAGTTGATGGTAAGCAGAGATGTTCCTCTCCTTATCAAGCTGTGAAGGTAAGCTTTAGTCTCTAGATATTTTCATTTCTGCAAAACTATATATGAAGATGTTTCCAAATCTATCGACCAGAGTCAGATGCAACAAAGAAACCTTTCCCTTGAAGGCAAAGGTACCCCTGAAGATAAATAAACGGCTGCACGGGAGGCCATCAGAAGGAAAGGTGAAGAATTTACAGCCAGAAACACATGCCTGGGCAAAAGATCCACTGCCCTTCGGTGATTCCAACCCCTAAGGCAGGGCATAAAGCCCAGGGTGGCCTTGCGGCCAGATGGGTGGTAGAAAAAAAAACCCCTCATATAAATAAAATAAAATAAATAACCCGACGCACTGGGCAGAGCGAGAAATCCAAGTCCTTGCTGCTGATGCCCTATTAAGGCAACAGGGACAACAACCTGTCTTCCGATGTCCCGCGCACCTCGCCGAGCAGTCCGGCGGCCAGCGATCTTCGCTCTCAAGGAAGGGGGGGCAACTTCTACAAACGCACACCCGAGACACACCGGCCCCAAGTTTCCTCGCCGGCCGCTGGTCCACCAGCCAAGACCCCCCCCCGCCTCTTGCTGGCAAGCGCCCGAACAGGGACCGCCACACTTTCTCTCTCTCTCTCTCTCGCCGCCTCCCCCCCCCCATGGCGCCCGGTCCCGACCAAACCCCCTTTCCCTTCTTCCCCCGAGACGAGCCCCCCCTTTGCCTTCCATCTGCCTTGGCGGCCCCTCTCGCCCCCACCCCACCCCAGTTGCAGCCCCCCCGACCGCTCGCTGTCCCTTGCCGGCCCCCGTACACCACCCTTCCCCAACCCCAACCCCCCACCCTCACCCTCACCACCACCACCCCCGCCACCCTCTCCTCACCTGAGTTGGGGGGCTCCAAGCCCAGCGCTCTCTCTCTCCCCCCCGGCCCAGCCCGCTGGGAGGGGGCTGGGGGGGCTCTGGAGGCGGGAGGGGGGGAAAGCCCTCAATGGCTCCGCAACGGCGGCGGCGGCGGCGGCGGCGGCTCCATCAGCAGCGCCTTCACCTGAGGAGGGACCGAGCCCCCCTCCCCACCCCGAACCACTTCCGGTCCCTCTGCTAGGAGACAGGCGCGGGGAGAAGAGCGTCGAGAGGCTCGAGTGGTCAGAGAAAGCGCCCAGGCGGGCATCCCTTTCCGTCAGGGGGTGGGTGAGGATGAGCACGGAGTGCATCGAGCCCACGCCAAGAGGCTCGCTCCACTACCAAGGAGGGCAGCGGGAAGAGCGCCGAGCAAGTCGATGGGGGACCTGATAAGAGAGACGCGTCTCGGAGGGGGAAGGAGGTGGGAGAAGCTGAACCGCTTGAATGGCAGGGGCGGTCCGAATGCCTAGTGGATCGATGGCTGTCTGGAGAAGCCCCGGTTCCCTCCAGCTGCGACGGGGGGGGGGGCGGCTGGAGCCGGCAGTGCAGCGTAATGAACGTCGAGAAGATCGCCCGCCAGAGAATGGACGGGGCGTGCCTTGGAGTTTGGAGCCCAATATTCGGCTAATGTCTGGATGGAGGCAGTGATCCTTTTTTAAAAATACAATTCTTCTTAATAAATTAGCCCCCTTTGCTAGTCAGTCTGTACACGAACGATGAGTAATACATTTTTGTCAGCAGGTTAATGACGATCCACGTTTTCTATTTTTTTCCAAATGTTAATGTGCAAACCCCGTAAAAATCGCGTCCACAGAAAAATCTTAGTACAGTATGTGCTATAACATCAGTAATATCTCAAACCGAGAGACTGATAAGGATGCTGCCTATAAATCAACAACACTCACAGATAGATTTCCGGCGCACGTGTGAATAGTTCGACTCAATGTTGTTTGCTTGTATCAACGCTCTGCTTGTCTTTTTAATCAGGCGGTGGGTTCAAACAGTAAAATTGGTCTATTCATCAATTGCTCTGTTCTCCATTCCCTACAAGTTTTACTGAGAGACGGGACCTATTCCTATCAGTGAACTTATACCGCTAAGTCAAGAGTCTCAGGACATCTTAAAAGTTGTGACAAACACTTGCGATTCTCCATATGTTTTAGATTAACAATTTCGATAAATTCGCAGTGGTGGCTATTGCCTCTTGGAATTCACGGCCCAGAACATCTGGAGGATCAAGTGTTTTCCTCCACTGCTACACCAGAGCCAGACCTCACAGGATTCAAGCACCTTGCCTTGTCCCAAGCAAGGACATGACGTCATCACAGGTTACAAAACCATGACTGAGATGTGTCATCTCCAGGCTTAAAACTGGGGTACTTCAAGGGCCAGATGCAGGGGAGTGGTAGCAGGAGACAGATATCTACTCTCATGTGCTTCCAGAGGCATCTGATGGGGCCACTGAGATGCAGGAAGCTGGACTAGATGGGCCTTTGGCCTGATACAGCATGGCTCTTCTTATTTTCTTATATGTTCTTATCTACTGCCCCTCAGTGTTCCCTGCCCCCCCACCAAGCCCCCTTCTTACAATAAAGAAGGGGGAAATGCTCTTTCCCATTTGCAATATCAGGTATAGATTTTTTGGGTTCACTTGGATATACACATGGTATCTTGGATACTAAGGAACTGATCAAATGGACAATAGCTCATTAAATATTATGCAGTTACAGATTTGCTACTGTTTAAGTGGTGCTTATGATTTTATGGACAGAGAAATGCTGAAGCTGGATTTGAGAAAGGATCCTGCACTCCGTATCATAAATATATACTGTACTGTACTGGCTAATGAAAGAATACTATGGAATTTCAGAAGTATATCAATTTTGATTTATAAATGTAATGTAATTTACAAATACATTACAATAAAGCCTTCAATTTTGTGTATCAGGAAAAGCCATGGGTTGTTTTAAAACAAATTAATGTACAGTAGCGTACACCCAGATAGGAGACTACTGTTAGGAATATGGAGAAACAGAATGGTTTCCAGTTGACAATCATAGACAAGAATGAATATTACCTTTCTAACTGCAGAACTTATCTCAGAAAACAGGACTTGATTTATATGAAAGAGGAGTGAAAATTGGAAGAACCACCAACAATAATTTTAGGTATGCAGACAATATCATGTTTTTGGCAATAAAAATAGTGATGATCAGAAATTATTACTGAGGATAGTTTAAAAAGCAAAAGCAAAGCGTTCTGCTTATCTACCATCCCATAGTGCTTAAAGCCTTCTCTTGGTGGTTAACAATTTATGCAGGCTACACATTCACACACGTACCCGCGAGCTGGGTACTCATCTTGCTGTCCTCGACCTCAGAAGGATAGAAGGCTGAGCCCTGAGCTTGCTACCCTGGGACTGAATCCCAGGTTGTGAGCAGTTATAGCTGCAGTACAGCAGTTTAACCACTGCACCAAAAGGCTCTTTAAAGTTAAAGAATACTGTAGTTGGTTATAGTTGAACATTAGGAGGAAATAATGACTGCAGAATAATTGGTCCAGTGGATAGAGTGATATAATAGGACTTTGGAGAACAGGGTTTGAATTTCCATTTAGCCATGGAAACACACCAGGGAACTAGTGAAACTACTCCTTAAATATCTCACTTACCTCGAAAGCCCTATTAGGGTCACTATAAGTTTGTTCTGCCTTGACAACACAGAACACACACAATTGCACGATTTCAATCAGTTGAATGAAGAAATAAAACTGTTGAATATTTTCTATGCCTTAGTGCAGTCATTATCCAAAATCAATCAAGAAATCCAAAGAAGACTGATCTCGGTTTGAAGGTTAGCCATGAGGGGATGAGAAAAGATCCTTAAGAGAAAGATGGTATTGCTGAAGGTCATCAAGATCAATCAGATGGTGGCATTTCTGATTACTTGTTCTGGATGTGGAAAGTGGACAATGGAGGCAGATGACAGGGGAAAAACATCAGTTCATTAGGCATGTAGTGTTGAAGGTGAGCTTTACAGGTACAATGGATCACCAAGAAAACAAATAAGTGGGTTCTAGATCTAATCAGTTCCCATTAGAAGCTAAAATGATTGAACTGAGATCATGATACAGTATTTTGAGTGTCAGATGTAGACTCACTGCAAAAGACAATGATGCCAAGGAATGGTAAAGAAAGGAGGAAGAGAAGATCTAATACTAGATAAAATGACTCTAAATGAAGCCATGCCCCTTAGTTGGGAAGGCCTGAACCAGGTTGTTCAAGGTAGGGCCTTTTGGAAGTAATTCATACCATCACCATAAGACAGAAGCAGCTTGGCAGCACATTGACACAGGCAGAAGGACCACATAAAGGACCACAAAATCCTTTATAGTTCTTGCTGCAATTAATTGATTTCCCCCAGAAAATTATTCTAAATCGTGAATGTTTGAAATTATTAACATTGTAGCCTGAGTTGAAATATGTTTACTAGAATATAAAACCTCAGTTGATTACATGGGCTTCGTTCTAAATAAATACATGTAAAATTATAACCTTTAAAAGTGGTGTTCCCTGTGGGAAAGCAGACCTTTAACATCCAGCAGGAAGTGAGTGGGTGGAAAAAGCCGATCTTTCTCTTGAGAGGTGAAAATGGCTTGGATCAAGAGCAGCAGGTGAAACAATCTCTAACAGCCCTGATTTGGGCCTAACGTTGTAAGACAGTCAGAGGAGGCACCCACACATCCCTTCATTGAAGTCATGGAGAATACATAACAACTTATTATTATTATTATTATTTAATCACAATCTCTTAGGATCACTGAAGCTTCCCACACAATCTATAGAGTGCTTCTGAAAAATCCAAGATGCAAGCTTCCTTCTCGGCTTTAGATAAGTACCCCTTTAGTAAAATACAAATAACAGGGACATAATTTACAGGAGTGCCTCACTCCTGTTTTTAGAAACAGGAAGGTAGCAAGCACAAAACATTTCACATATAGGGGCTGTCTATGATGAATAATAAAATTAAGTTCCCACTTCCTGTCCAGTTAATTTTGATTTAAAATTCTCTTTGAAGCTGGCAGCATTGTCTGAGGAACACATTAAATTTGATTTTCACTCTGCGTGTGCTAATGTAGCCCTCTTTAGAGCTTACAGCTGATGAATTAGCTAATTAAAGCCTGTTATCTCACATGTAAATAGGACAGAGAGTCAGTGCTGACATGATCCAAATTACCTTTGGCTCTGAGAATCTCTTTGATCTACACGCAAGATGCACATCAAACACAGCACATCGTCTAATAAGGCTGGTCAGGGAACAAAATCATTATTGTCCTTAAATTGTGTCATAGCACTCCTTCATTCACTTGTGCAGTTATTATTGCTTTCATTATGATTAATGCATTGGTGCTAATTGGCAGCATTCACCCTTTCTCAAAAATGTCAAGGAGAAATACAGTCCTTTCATCATCTATGTCAATCCATCCCCACCAACACCCAAGGAAACTTTGTTCAACTAATTCTGGATTCAACCAGATAACTTTGCTGAAAGCCTAACTTGTTCTTACTTGATTCCGCTAAGCAATTCTAATGCTTATATTTTTTTTCTGGATTTGAAAATGTCTCGATGCTCTGGGTAAGCTAGACAGAAAGACAAAAATCTCCCCACCAGTTACTGAGTTGGCATGCTGATCAACAAATGAAACAATTTATATTCAAATAAGTGGTTTAAAACATCCATATCAAGTAACTTGCTAATTTCCACTGTAATTATGCAACTGGATAGCTATCAGTTGTGACAAATGGTGCCCTATTCTACTTCTCAGTTACCTAAGAGTTATCTGGTTGTGTGTGTGTTGCATCGTTACAGTCGTGACCGACCCTTCGTGACCCCATGTCCATGGAGTTTTCTTGGCAGGAATACTGGAGTGGCTTGCCAGTTCCTACTCCAGGCGTCTACAGCACCTGGTATTCCCTGGTGGTCTCCCATCCAAGTACTAACCAGGGCTGACCTTGCTTAGCTTCTGAAATCAGGCGAGATTGGATGTGCTTAGGGCATCTAGCCAGCTCTAAGAGTTATCTGGTTACATAAGTATAAAAAGCAAAAAGCAAAGAGTTCTGCTTATGTATTACCCCATAGCGCTTAAAGCACTCTCTGGGTTGTTTACAAGTATTTATGCAGGCTACACATTGCCCCCCACCCCAGCAAGCTGGGACCATGAAAGGATGGAAGGCTGAGTGAACCTTGGGCCTGCTACCTGGAATTTAACTCCTGGATGTGAGCAGTTACAGCAGCAGTACAGCAGTTTACCAACTGTGCCACGAGGTTCATAAAACCATGTTCTAGATTAGAAACGGGAAAGCCAGGCGGGAAGTAATGAGGGAGAAGCCCTCACCCACAACAAATGGGCAAGATAAGGTTTCCACATACATAGCTACTATTAACAGGAATGGGTTGCTGGTCTGATTCTGCACAGCTTGCCTCTGGTTTGGATGTTCCAGGACTCTTGAGATGCCCCAATAGGGATAAAGCAGGCAGGAAAGTATAGGTATGTAAATTTGTTGACTAATTGTTCAGGGAAACATAAATTAACTCTTGATTAAAAGCACCTGCAAGCTGACATACCTGTAAGTGCGCCAACTTTTTACTGTGATCGTAAATATACATTGCATATACATTTGTCTTGTCTGACAAACCTCTTAGAATTTTTTGAAAAGGTCAACAGGCACGTTGTGAACCGGTTGATATAGTCTATCTGGATTTTCAAAAGGCTTTTGACACAGTACCAAAGGCTGCTGAAAAATTGCACAGTCAGGGGATAAGAGGGCAGGTCCTCTTATGGATTGAGAACTGGTTGAGATCCCGGAAACAAAGAGTAGGTGTCAATGGGAAATTTTCACAATGGAGAGAAGTGAAAAGCGGTGTGCCCCAGGGCTCTGTCCTGGGACCGGTGCTTTTCAATCTGTTCATAAATGACCTGGAGACAGGGATAAACAGTGAGGTGGCCAAGTTTGCCGATGACACAAAACTTTTCCGTGTGGTAAAAAACAGAGAAGATTGTGAAGAGCTCCAGAAGGATCTCTCCAAACTGGGGGAATGGGCTGAGAAATGGCAAATGCGTTTTAATGTAACCAAATGTAAAGTAATGCAAAAAAATCCAAACTTCATCTATCAACTCATGGGCTCTGAGTTATCCCGTGACGGATCAGGAAAGAGATCTTGGTGTGTTGGTGGACAGCTCCATGAAGGTGTCTCCCCAATGTGTGGCAGCGGTGAATTCCATGCTAGGGATTATCAAAAAGGGGATTGAAAATAAAACAGCCAACATTATAATGCCATTATACAAAACAATAGTAAGGCCCCACCTGGAGTATTGTGTACAATTCTGGTCACCGCATCTCAAGAAAGACATAGTGGAACTGGAAAAGGTGCAGAAGAGAGCGACTAAAATGATTACTGGGCTGGGGCACCTCCCTTATGAAGAAAGGCTAAAACATTTGGGCCTCTTAAGTCTGGAAAAAAGGCGATTGAGGGGGGATATGATTGAGACGTACAAAATAATGCAGGGCATGAGTAAAGTGGATAGAGGGAAGCTCTTCTCCCTCTCCCAAAATACCAGAACTAGGGGACATACACTCAAATTGAGGGCTGGGAGAGTAAGAACTGACAAAAGAAAATATTTTTTCACGCAGCGCGTTGTAAGTCTATGGAACTCCCTGCCACACAATGTGGTGATGGCATCTGACCTGGATGCCTTCAAAAGGGGATTGGACAGATTCCTGGAGGAAAAGTCCATCACAGGTTACAAACCATGATGGAGATGTGTAACCTCCAGGGTTTAAACCAGGGTACTTCAAGGGCCAGATGCAGGAGAGTGGTATCAGGAGACAGATATCTAGTCTCATGCACTCCCAAACACATCTGGTGGGGCCGCTGTGAGATACAGGAAGCTGGACTAGATGGGCCTTTGGCCTGATCCAATATGTTCTTATGTTCTTGACTGCAAACAGTCAAAAAGCAGATTAGAGGGTAGGATGGACAATATTTCCTGAATGCTGCACATTATTTTCCAACAACGTTGATGGCACTAAATAAAGATCACACAGATTGCTATTGGGGCAGGTCTCTAATTGACAGGCATAGTACCTGTTCTGGTTTAATTGCTGACATTGCCTGGCAATGCCGTCTCAATTGTTGGAAGGCCACTACCAGTCACTGTAGAGTAGGCAGTACTAAATGAGATGGAACAATGATCTGAATCCCTGTTTTCAAATATCAGCCTTGTATATGTCCCTGGCCAGGGCATCAGTGGAAAAAGAGGTGACCAGGAGAATGATGGGTGTGTCAATAATCTTGCAGCAGAAAAAGCAGGAAGAATGCACAGAGGTGGAAACAAAAAACAAAGTCATCCCATTTTGAACTTTTAGTGTTAACAAGCTGCTAAAAAGATAGGTAGGTAGGTAGGTAGGTAGGTAGGTAGGTAGGTAGACAGACAGACAGACAGACAGACAGACAGACAGACAGATTCCTGTATTCCCTCTACCATAGCAGAATAAATGCAAATTTTGTATTCCTTTCCAGTCTTTTGCAGAAATGTGAGAGAGCAAACAGGATAGGAGCCAACACAGTAAATAATATACTCTATAAAAGAGATTTTAAAGGCATCCAATCTGAGGGTTAGAAATAGCCAACATCTTTTCAATACTAGTTTCTACAGGTGCGCTCATGTTGGTCTTCAGTATTTCCAGAGGGTGTTTTCCATCCAGCAGCACTGCAGCAGCTCATGGTCCCAACCCAAGTGGGGCCTCACTCTGAAATTTGTTTTGCCAATGACTGGCTAGAGACCATCCCGTTCAGTTATCTGGAGAGATAACAGCCTTGTACCAGGCACTAAGGTAGTTTGTTGAGCTATGCGTAATGAATGTGCGTAATGAATGTGCGTAATGGTGCCTGTTGTTCAGCTTAGGCTACAAAGTGTGGAATTCTCCAGTCTTGGCATTAGCGGTGGAGAAGTGCCATCTGGTCGACTTGTGTATCACGCACTACTCTTAAAGGCACTGGAGTTGGTTTAGAAAGAGGTAGTAGGCTAGCTGTGGTTCCCATGATCCTAGTGAGGAAGTTTTGAGGAAGTAAGAAGCAGAGAAACAGAAGACAAGAAGAACTTGAGCACTTACATTCTTCTTCCTCTCAGGGGTCCCAGTTTATCTGCTTAGCACTCCACAGTTAGGCCAACTTAGCTTCAGACAGAACTGAAGAAACATTAGCTTCCTGGACTACACCTCCCAGAATCCCCCCCATGAAACATTATGAAGACTGGCCTATTTTGGAAGCTGTGTTGTCACTGTTGTGGCGGTTCATCCAAACTTTGAAAGCAACAGGTATGGCATACCAAAACAAGATTAGGATAATTTTCGCAGAATCTTGTTTTCGCAGACTGGGCAGGCAGCATAAGCAACAAGGCAAGGAAAACTTTCACCACCTTCTAAACAAACAGGTGTGCCCCTCCTTTCTCAGATGCACTGCATCTTCCCCCAGAAGAGTTTTTAAAAAAAATAAAATATACACATATCCGGTTTACTGGTTAAAATCTGCAATAACTTTTTTTGTCAAGAGTGGGGATAAACCAGTATATTTTAGCTGGGGTTAAATATTTGCGTAGCCAAATTATCTTCCTTTCCACAGATGAAACAATGTATATAATCCTGTAGACTTTTAGGGAAGTATGTTTTGCTGTATCCCCAGTACCTATATTTTCCAAATATTGCGAGATTTCCTGGAGCACACGAGAAGTAATATCACAGCAGAACAAATGATATTCTCAATGCTGAGTTTTTTGCTCAGTCTTTTCTCTGAGAGGGAGAGTAAGGCTTCTAGATTCTAAGACAGAGAGACGGGCTCTCCTGTGTAGCTCTCTCAAGAGCTACTGGTTCTACCATCTTTTGCACTTAGGCAGGACAAGCCAACACCTTACAAATCAGGGATATTGATTCCCAAGGACACTGGGAGGTACAGTAGTACTTATGGTAGGATTTACAGACCCAACATAAGTTTCATGCCCACTGTTCTCTCTGTATCCTTCACACAGATTAGTCATGGCTATAAATAAGAACTAGAAAGAAATTAAAGAAATTGAACAAAGGGATTTAAATGGAAGACATTCAACAACTAGAATTAAATACTAAACAGGCCTCCAGTTGTTCAAAACAAGTTATGGAGTCTTACTGAGGCAATACACTAGGGAAGAAAAGGTGGAAGGAAAATAAATTCAGTAACGAGAGGTTGTATCTGAAGCAAATGATGGTGCAAAGAAGTATCATGCAGCTCCAATTTGTTGTTGTGTGTTGTGTCATTACAGTCGAGACCGACTCTTTGTGACCCCATGTCCATGGAGTTTTCTTGGCAGGAATACTGGAGTGGCCTGCCAGTTCCTACTCCAGGCGCCTACAGCACCTGGTATTCCCTGGTGGTCTCCCATCCAAGTACTAACCAGGACCGACCCTGCTTAGCTTCCAAAATCAAGCGAGATTGGATGTGCTTAGGGCACCTAGGCAGCGCAGCTCCAATTTAATCCTTTCAAAAGCCGGTGGAACAGTTTCACCCATAGTGCCTCCATGTGCACAAGGTTGTCAAAAAAAGCATCCCATCCAATTATTCCCCACCCCACCCCAAAGATGGGGTTTAGGCTTGTGTACTAAAGCATGCCATTGTGCTGTGCCTAGTCCCACAGTCTTTTGTACAGAACCAGTGACTATGCCACCGTCTGGAAAAAAGAGTTCAGTAACATTTCAGACTTTCTACTACATGGCAGTTATAGCTGCCTAGGCACTTTGTCCACAGAACACGATGTAAGAGGAATTTGTGTTGGGTCATTAAACACATACAACCCATTTAAAAATGATCTGAACTGTGGCGGCTTGTTTGAATTTCGAAAAATCAGAAAATCAACATGGTCTCTGTTATGGGGATGCCTGATCTTGTGGCCTTGGGTTCACATGCGGCGCTTCCCCATTCCTTGTAGGGTGACAGGGCAACCTCACTTATTGCAGCCTATTTGCGTCACCACAAGGACCCCTAGTCCCCTGCTTCCTGGATTCCTTACCTGCTGGAGGATAGGAAACAAAACAGGACCTTTTGAAAGACGCCTGTTCTCCCACTGCCATTTACAGATACATGCATGCTCACACACATCCCAGCAGACAACGGCTACAACCCTAAGGTTTAAAAAAAAAGGTCCCTGCCAGGCCTTGCTCCTGAGGGTGGTATCCACACCAAGAGAAGTGAGAAGGGTGTCAATAAGGCACCAGATCTTCTCAGTGGTGGCCTCATCCCTATGGAATAAACTTCAACTGGCAGTACGCCATGCCCCTTGCCACCTAATTTTCAGAATAATTAGCAGAGGCAGCACTATTTTAAAATGCATAACCCCACAGGTAAAGTTTTAGTAATCTCTAACACTTTGCATACTAATCTTTTCTATTTTCTTGTCATCACCATCTGGTTATTTTATTATTACTGTCATTACTATTTTTATCATTAAAGGTCTCCCCCCCCCCCCGCACATGCGTGCTAGTCGTATCCAACTCTAGGGGCGGTGCTCATCTCCATATTCAAGCCGAAGAGCCAGTGTTGTGCAAGTCCATGGCCACATGGCTGGCATGGCTGCAAGGAAACACTGTTTTACTTTCCCTCTTTTTACGGCGGTACCTATTCATCGTCTTGCATTTAGATGCTTGCAAACTGCTAGGTTGGCAGGAGCTGGGGTTAACAGCAGGAGCTCACTCCACTGCGCGACACCCGGGATTCGAACTGGCGAGGTGCCGACTTTGCAGCCAACAGTTTTCAGCGCCCTGCTGAGCCATCATGCCCCATTTTTATCATTACTAATAGATTAAAATAGGGGTGGGGGATTGAAAAGATGGAATTTTGTCATTTTATCTTGTACACCACCTGGAGTAGTGTTTTTCATTAATTGGAAAGTATAGAAATACAACAAGTAAATAAATAAAATATCATTGTGTTGGGGATGTGGAGATAAGAAGGGACTCTTTCCCATTTTCCTCAAACACCTAAGTGCACTGCCCAGGAAGGGCATTTTTCCACCTGCATTTTGAAGCTTTTGAAAGGACAGGAAATGACTGAGATGAAACAGTCCCCCACAGCCAGCAGGAGAAAGAACAAACTCGAGAAAGCCTGGAGAAGTGCCACAAATTGATTTGGGGTCAAAACAAAGTGGACACACAGTTCATTGATGGACTTGCAGGTACGTAACTCCTGTGTCGTTTGCATCTCGAGGAAAGCAGGCACAGCTGTGCCAAAGTAAATATCAAACAAGAAGTGGGCTATCAAGTTCCCTCTCCACCCATCTAGATTTGATCTTCACACTCTGGAAAGCTTTGCAAGAAAACAGCATGGCAGTACATAGGGCAGAGCGCTGGTCTGGAACCAGAACATTTGGCCAAGCTCTCTAATTTTTTTTTAACTTCTGCATACAATCTCCGACACAACCAACAACATTGCACAGGGACGCTGTCTTTTCCGCCCCAGTAACTAGTGAATATACACTGCCAAACCTTCAAAAACTTGCCGTGAGCTCCTAACTCATTCCAGGAAGTCTCTCTCTCTCTCTCTCTCTCTCCATCTACTTCTCACAAAACCCCACAGCAGCAAAGCTATAATCCTGCCTTTAAAATGATGCAGCTGCAACAATATGATCTGATGGAAAGTAGCTGCACGGGGGGGGGGGGGGGGCAGAAGAAAAAAAAAACCAAAATTAAAGCAAAACTTTCGGCAGGGAGAAAGTGACACTAAAGAAACATCAAGCACTAGCTTGTAGTCCTTCACATTGTAGTTCCAAACCATGCAAGAGAGCTTCAGAGCTTGGGGGCCAGGGAGATGAATGAGTGTTGACTTTGTGTCTACAACAAGATCATTATCAGAACTTCTCCAGGTGATTCTCCCAAATAAGTAGCCGTGGCTAAGAGCGGGGCCTTTTCTGTGGTAGCATCCTAACTTGCAGCAGGTGCTTCTGAGAGAGACTCCTCAGGTACTTCTGCTGTTTTGTTTTCAAATCAGATGACAACATGTCATAGTCTCAGGCTTTCAAAACAACCGGTCTGGAATTCCAGAGGATTTTATCCTATGATTTATAATGCCCATGTCACCATCTTAACATGACTTGAACTGAATAAATCCAGTGGCCCTAAAAAGAAATTCAATTAGAATTTGAATACTCATTGTTTAAAACTTACTGAAAATGGGTGGCAAGACAGCACAGAAGGGAGCAGAAGCCCAGGACGGCACAAAGAACTGCCCCTGACAAATGCCGATTCCAGCATGGGAAAGACACTGATGTTTTAGGCAGCACCCCAAACTACATGGCATGCTGTTCCAAGAAACTCCAGCCATGGCCTGCCTTTCGAAACCCCATGGGGGTGGGGTTCCTGCTCAGGTATAGCTTTCCTACATTATTATCCCCATGTGCGGTCAATCCTCCATTATTCCCAGACTCATCCATATGTACAGGCCAAGTGACCTCTTTACCCTTCTCTGTCTCTCATTAGTACTTCCCAGTCCTGCCAAAGGAAGGAGACTTGCAGCCAAATACACTCCATTCTGAGCAGCATTTCTCTAGCAGACCTTCCAGACCTTCATATTCACTGGATTAACTGGGGGGTCCACAGAGAAATGCAAAGGGCTCCTCCTATGTAACGGCTGCTAAGACCCTTCCTTTTTACCCTGCCTTCCAAAAAAGTAGATGTCTCCTATGGCGCCCTTCCAGATGGGCTGCACTACAATCCCCTTCCTCCTCCCCTCTCACTGTGCTGCCCAGGAGATGATGGCTGTTGGTGTCCAACTTACCTGGAGAGCACCTGGGAGTGGGAAAGCTGTTTCTGAGATGTTCATGAGTTATGCCCTCATTCACATCAAATGGGAAGGAACTATTGATTATAAAAGGGCTTCCCCAAATTATAAGAGCTTGATAAGTGATAGCAAAAGCATATCCCTGCATTTGGAATCTAATTTCCAGACTTAATATGGAAGTACGGCAAGCCTGTGACCTTTAGAAAGGAGCACTCCAGCAAGTTCTGCTACTGCTCCAGCCTTGTAGTGAAAGAACAGCTCGCTTTTCAAGTACTGGGAATAAAACAGCTCCGGCGTAATAACCCTGCCTTTTAGTTAGTTAATTTGGCAAGATTAAAGGTTAGCGTTCCAAGTCCACCGGAAACATAAGGCAGGGTAATAACAAGGATGATGCTCCCCCAAATGATGGGGAAATGGAGCCATCAAAGGTTGAATGCCTCTACGATGCAGGAGCCCATCATCAGTCCCTAAAAAGTCACCATCCAATAAATAAATGTATTGTATGTACATTTGTCTTCTAGGAAGGAGGTCTGGAGCCCATTTAGAAAGGCATCCGTCCCATTATCTCTAAACAGGCCGTGTTCCTTTATGGGGGGGTGGCGGCAGGAGAGGCGTAGATCCCTTGCTCTGAGCCCACCACCAGCCATCAAAGAAAGCAGAAAGGAAGGAATGTTTACAGCTCAGGACCTAACAGTGAGAGAGGAAGGATCTCAGCACTTCATCTGGTTCTCCTCCAGGAAGCACAAGACGATATCCCTGAAAAAGGAAGGAGGTGAAAAGCCGGCAAGAACCAGGGCTCCTCACTTCCTTCAGGATCACCAGGAGGGAATCAGCCTTCTTTTGTCTCACCCACGGAGACGTGCACCCGATGCCAGGCGTTGTTGAGCACGCCCAAGATATTCCAGATCGGCTGCACCGCGTTGGGCTGCTGGTTGTAGCTCCTGTCCACCGCCTTGCAGACAATGTCCAGCTCCCGGGCGCCGTCGGGGACGTGCACATTCAGCTCCCACAGCTGCCATGCCCACACCCGGCTTGGCGACTGCTCCTCTCCCGGGAGAAGCTGGGCCTCGTGCCAGCTCTGCCCACCATCCAGTGAAACATCTACCCGGATGACCTTTCGCCCGCCTCCGCTCCAAGCATAGCCTTTCACAGTGAGCTCTCCGGGTGTAACGCAGGCCTCGGGGCTGGGCTCGGTGATGGCTGACTGGACAGGCATGTCTTGGATGGCCGGAGCCTTGGAAAAGTCAACCGTCTCCCACGTCACTGAGGGGGAGAAGCCTTTGTAATCCCTTTGCTGCCAGTGGCTGGGGCTTTCCTCCGGGTGCACCGAGACGCTGGCCAGCCACTTAACATTCCGTGCCCCGACCACACCGGGCACAATCACCCGGAGAGGGAAGCCATGGTCTTGGGGCAGCACCTCCCCGTTCATCTCGTAAGCCAAGAGGACGTCTCCTTCTGGATGCATGGCTTTCTTCATCGGGATCGAGGCCCCGTAGACCGTTCCACTTTGGTCCTGGTCCAGCCCGTCAAACCAGACGTGCCCTTCGTCGCTTGGCTTGTAGCCGGCACACAGCAGCACGTCGCGCAGCCGGGCACCCCCCCAGCGGGCATTGCTAATGGCACCCACGCCCCAGCCGAGCCGGTTGGTGTTCTGGATGGCGTTCATCTCCTCCCGGCGATTGCCGGCACACTGCATGGCGGCGGTGACTTCATGCTTGGGGAAATTCTTCTTCAGCTCCTCCAGAGACAGAGAGAAGGCCTGTCCGTAAGCCCCCTGGACGGACAGGGAATAGGTGGCGGGGTCCACACTCGGCACGGGGAGATGGTTGCGTTTGAAAAAGAGCTCATTGGGAGTTAGGTAGCTTTCGGCCATCAGCTCCGGCGGCGGCTCTGCATTGAAGGGCTTCAGGGAGTTGACGCGGAGGGCAGGGTGGCGGGGCGGGTCATGGGCGTAAGGGTCCTCCGGGTTCATCTGTGGAGGCTCTTCCGGGCTCAGCTCCCCCACTTTGTACCCGCGGAGGAGCTCCAGGACGTGCTCCTGGTTATGCATGGCGTAGAGGGCCCAAAAGGGCTCCAGAGCACCCCCCGCCGCCAGAAGAATCTTGCTTTTGCCCCCAGGGTGTTGTTCCACGAAATCCGTGACATCAAAGACATCGCTGCCGTACGTCACCCACACCCGACTGGCCTCGTTATGATGGCGAGCCACCTCCTGCCGGGTATAGACAGGAAATGGGAGGCTGAGTGCCGACTCAGGGGGCTCTGCCTTGGCCGCCTGCAAAGACAAGACAAGAAAAGCCCACCAGTGAAAGGGAACATCCAGCACACTCTCCTCCACGTAACGGGGTTCCGTCCAGATGTGGCGTGTGCAACAGAGCGGGCAGAAGGAGAATTCCCAGGGTCCTCTACCCAACAGGATCCTCTCCCACTTCCCTGTAAATGTTATGCAGAGGCCGGGGTCCCTCTCCTGAAAGGGGCAGGGTTGGCGGGGAGAGAGAAAGAGATCCCCAGGACCTGGGTAACCTGCCTTGATGCCCTAAGCACATATGATCTTGCCTGATTTCAGAAGCTACGCAGGGTTCACCCTGGTTAGCACTTGGATGGGAGACCACCAGGGAATACCAGGTGCTGTTGGCACCTGGAGTAGGAACTGGCAAACCACTCCAGTATTCCTGCCAAGAAAACTCCATGGACATGGAGTCACAAAGAGTCAGTCACGACTGTAATGACATCACACACACACACACACACACACACACACACACACACACACACACACACAAGGATTTGGGTAGGGGTACCTTCTATGAGTGGATCCCATTCTTCAGGGATTCCCTCATTCTGCCCTGCCACGTTTGGGGGGTTGCTCGAACCACAGACTCTGCTCACACCCACCCTGTGGCCCTTTTCTCCACCCCTCAATCTAACCCATTATGCTCCAGTTCCTTCAATACGCAACCCACAAAACCAGTACCAAAATTCTGCAGAGTTTTCATTTTAGGCACACGAGCCCAAACAGATTTCTCCTTCAATCCCTTCATGCTTTCTTGGCTCACAGCCAGACCCGGCCCCCAGTCCTATTCCACTCACCTTCTGACGGTGATCTCCATAGGCCAAGATGGTGCCTAAGCCCAGTCCAGCCCCTGCAGCGGCTGCCACCATCAACCTCCTGTGTCTTGTGCCACTGCCAGTGTTGCTCCAGGTGCCATGGAACTGTGAAGGGGTCCAGGCCAAGGTGGCTGGGGGCAAAGTCCTCCAGGCCATGGTTCTCAACCTAAAACAGAAAGCAGCATCAGGGGGCAGGAGCATGGGACAAGGAGAGAAGAGGCGATGAAATAATGCTTTATTTGAAGATGATAATGTAATGCCCACTATCTCATCGTTGTTTATACACTGCCAAGTTGCTTCTGACTTATGGCGATCCTATACATTAATGACCTCTAAAAGGTCCTTTCACTAAGATATGTTACTTTTAAATGAAAACAAACAAATTAGGTTATTTGGCTAATCAAACAGGTCCTACTGATACCAGTTAAACATGAGACCAAAATGGAGCATTTGAGTTCCTGAAAGGTCCTGGGAACGGTCTTAAAAAGTAAGCCTCTGGTTTAAAGGCAACACCTCTGAAGCCACTAACAGGGCTGGGCTGCTCCCTGTTAACTTCACACCCTGCCTGTGACCTTTATTGGGTGGGGACGTCATAAAATTACAGCTGGAAGCAGGATACCACAGAAGACCGCCCTCTGCTTGATCCAACGAGGCTGTCTGATACCATGGAGGGCCTAAGGATCTCCATTATGGAATCACTAAAATCCTCCCAATGTTTAAAATGCATCTACTGCACTGTGAGTTGTTCCACTAAAAAAAAGAGTGACTTTTTCAAGCTATCATATTCATCCTCACGTTCTCCAGTGGAAGAAATGGCAGGTCAAATGGGGATCGTGGGGGGGGGGAATGTTTTACAAAGAGCAGGAAAGAAATACACCAGAAGAAGCTATCAATAAATGTCACCAAGTTCTTTCAAACATGCTATGTTATGAACTTTGTGTTTACAAAACTCTCTAAAGTAACGGGAGGAGGGGGGAATCTGTAGGTTGCATACTACAAGAATACCAGGCGGGGAGAACAGGGAAAACACCATTAATAATAGCAGTTAGGTAAGAGCTGTTTTCCAGCTTCCAAACAACTTAATTAAAGAAGCTTTGATATGCAGAGCCACTGCTGCAGGCAAGCAGCCCAGAGAATGTTTGGCCAAGTAATTTGTTGTGTTCTTTGACTGGCTTTCCAACCATCTGCAGGCTTTTTTTTAAAAAAAAAAAGTAGTTCACAATCTGCTGCAATTCTGAAGGTATTTCAATGAGACTGACTAGGAATTTTAGAAATACAGTACAAGGTTGCCATTCTAACATCTCAGCACTGGATGGCAGTTCCCATGGGACAAAGCAGCCTCCCTGATGGTTGTCACCAGTGTTGGGGCTCCTCTGCCCCCAGCCCCATTCCAAGTACTTGAGCATACAAGTTCCAGAGTCCCTGGCAATTTACCACGCAGGGCAATACTGTTTGAAGTTGAAGTCTTAATCTGAAAAGTCCAAAATTCCTTTCGCTCAACTCTTCACTGTCCTGAAAAGCAATCATTCTAGAAAGAGTAACACGTATTCCTTATTATCTTCCCTTTCACCTTCCCCCACCAGGATTTCCAAACTCCAAACACACCGGCACACCCAGCAGTTACTCAATCTCCTACAAGATAATAAAGTTCACAGGGGAAGGTAATCCTTCTCCTTTACATTTTGCTTTCTTTTTATGGGCGTACTACTAAACAGGATATAGGATTTAAGACCGCACTGGAAACCCCAGCTAACCTGACTTCGACTCAGCTCAGTTCTTCATCAGTCATTAACTCCTACCTTCACTCAAGGTGAGACAGAGGAAGAATATCCCTGATGAAAGGGATCTCCCCAACAAAGGGCACCCTTAGGCAGAAGCCAAGGGGAAGGACAGACATGGAGATAAGATTAGTCTGTGTACAATGGGGCAAGCAGCCAATGCAAATAGTCTTTGGGAAAGTTCAGCAGAGTTTTCTTGGCTTCCTAGTTACTTAGCCATGACGCAACACCAACATCAGGAACCGAACAGCACCACCACAGCCAGCCCTGAGAGGAGCTTGAATTTGCTCACATGGATACAGACAACAGAACACAGAGGGCTTGGAATGGCAAGGAGGTTGTAAGTTGAAATGAACTTGAAGGAAAGTGCCACATTTTTTAATTATTCAGTATTACCTTATTCCTCCCTTCAGAATCTCAGTGTAACTCAAAAGCTGGATACTGTACTGAAAAAATAGCAGCACAACTGGCCTAAGGGAATTAAACCATTTGAACCTACCCAGTGCCCAACACGGTAACATGGAGAAATAAATCCACTAAGCTAAGAAGTTGCCTGGGGGGAGATAACATATCGTGTCACCTTGCAACTTAAGAAAATGTAGGAACTCCCCAATAGCTCGTAGCTAGCCTTCCTATATTACTATCTGCTCTTTTTAAAGAGGACCAGGGGCATGCTACATTGACCAGATGCATGCACAGTTCTAATAAACAGCGATGACTTGAAAATTACTTGGCACATCAGAACCCTCCGTATTTCCCAAAGCACACCAGCCCAGAGCATTTGCAGTCTCCTTGGTCATGATTCTGGAAGGCAAGGTTCATGAACTTGGCGAGCAAACCGAAGATCACGATTCCACTTTCATACAAAGATCGTACATGATGCAGAGAGGTCAAGTTTTTCATACCAGCATGTTCTTTGAAGGGTGCAAATGCCATTCTTGCTGGGTCTAGACAGCAGCATCTTCTCAAAACCTAGATACAACAAAGTAAATCAGAGAAGGGATCCACTTAACAACGCATTCCAGAGTTGCACTGCTGGAAAGTGTGTCCCCTAGGATGGTCACAGTGTACTCTAAAGAGTGGAGAGGCAACATCTAGGGTGGAAACTCCACCCAGGAAATCCAATCAGCATCCATAGCTGCAGTTGTGCTGCTACGTTTGGGGGGTACAGTAGAGTAGCAACACACACACACACACACACAGAGGCCCATTTTCACTTGAAAACAAGACAGGTGGGAAGGATGCACCACGTTTTTAGAATGAATCATGCTTCTGAGTGGTTCTGGGGAGCACAGATTTGCTTCCAAACAAGGTGTGTTGGGATTGTTTGTTGCTTAGATTTTTATACCACTCATTTGGCAGCAAGGCCACTCTGAGCGGTTTACAACCATGTCACATCAAACGTTCCCACACTTGCTCCCAGATCTAGAAAGAGCTTTTCTGTCAGGACAATATAAAGAGTCAATTACCTGTGATGGCACATTGTATCATTATAAGGCCAGAATCCTGTTGCCCAGTTCTGCACATTTTTGGGTGGGTGGGGAGGTTGGCATTATTGTTCCAAACGCTACCTCGATCTTGCGCAAGCCCCACTGAAAGCATGAGGGGTTGTTTCATATTTGTGCAATGGCATGCCATGCCAGCGCCTATGGGAGCTCCATGGGTAGAATGGTATACACTGCCCGTGCCAAACAGGACACTGACCTTGATTTCCAGGCAGTCGCATTCAGAAGGTTGTGGGAACTCCAATAAAGAACACAGATTTTTCAGATACATTTGCAAGCAAGTACTATAACAGCTCCTCTGTGAGGGCGGCAGTTTAACTACCACTATGTCCCAACCCATTCCGCAAACAGAAGTCTGCAGGGTTGACTGATCAAACAGATCTCGATGCTGAGGATGGGAGAGTGTCCTTTTTGACATACATTGGGCACAAGGTCAGTTTAGAGAGCTTCGAATCAGTGCCACCAAGGAAAACAACCCTGAAGTCAACAATTAGGACCTCAAATGTTTAAAATATCTTTCAATAGCTGTGATACTAACACAGCAAAGCAAGGAGAATGTATGAGGGGGAAAAAGAGAGAAAAGGATTCCTTCCCTCTTTAGGCACAACACAATTTCATTTTAACTTGAATTCCAACAATTCGTACAATACTGGATCAATTCAAGTTCTTGCTTCAGTTCCCACATGGTGTTTTTTCTCACTTGTTGAAAAGATTAATGATTGTTCACAAGAACCTACATCCCAGCCCTCTCCATCGTTATTCAAAAGCTAATCCAGCCAGCTTCATTAGGACTTAGCTCTTCTAAATTACTGTATGTAGATGATTCAAGCAACATACATTCTAAAGAGCCCCATGGTAAAGTGCTTAAACTGCACTCAAGCCTTTGCACATGACCTGAGTTCAATCAATCTCTATGAGTTTGGGTAGCCAGATCATTCTTCTGTGGTCAATAAAATGAATACCTAGATCACCAGGGTGAGGAAGTTATTATTTGCATAGTTGTGTTAGAAATTACCCAGAGAGCCCTCTGAGCACTATAGGGCAGCATATACATCAAAACAACGACAATATATTTTCTTTCTTGACCTACCAGTTCCTGTTTTCTTCACGTTGATCACCAATCAATATATTACTTGCTAGTAATTTCTGAGACCTGCTCAGCAACATATCTTTGTCCACCCCAAACGCGAAGATTGTTTTTAAAAGAATTTAATTTCACATCCTTGAGTCAGGTGGGGGTGGATGCATCAAGATGGCCAGATAGATTCTAATTAAAAATGGAGAACTCATAAAAAGTAAAATGCAAGTACATGCAAAATTAAGAACTGCCCCTTCAGTTGACTTATTTAAAAACTCTATAATTATTAACACAGAGTGTGCCACGTGTAAGGAGCACCTGTTGGCCCCTAAAGGAGGGATTCCTCCAGGGGGGAAAACACATATTAAGTGACACATACCAGGTCCAAAGAGAACTCTTCTCTGCTGCTGCTGCTGCTGAAAAATGAGAAGCGGAGGTGGATCATGGGGGAGCAACCAACAGGGCAGATGGGCAACGCCAAAACTTGTAACTGGTCCACCGGCCAGTGGTTCCCTAGGACTGGGGTCAAGAGATTACAAGGGGCGGCTGGCTCTGGATTCATCTGCTTATCTTGGCAAGGCCCTCCTAAGCAGAAACACTCTTCTTAAAGCAGGGGTTGGGGAACAGGCACTACAGCCAAAAGTGAACCCGGAGAGAGCTGCCCTTGCTTGCTCCATACTGTCTTAAAATTTATTGTACAGTACTTCTGTACTGGTTCTGAACCTCTCTCAAACACCGCCATCAGGACACAGGGCTGACGTGTTTGGTCACCACCGTATTCCTTAAATGAGGACGTTCCGCTGGAAGTTCCTTCCCCAGCTGTAAGAGAGCAATCAAGGAGTGAAGAAATCCAGTAAACACAAAAGTAGAAAAGTGTTGCTTGCTGGACACCTTCTGTGGCCAGGGATCTCCTCAGAAGATAACCCTTGCTTTGAACAGGCGAGGGGGGGGGGGAGCCAACTACGGCCACCTACACAACCAGTTAGGAGACCGGGGAAACACATTTCACGGTCCCCTTTTTCAGGGCAGCCTTGAGCCTTTCTACTCAGAAGGAAGCATAAGGGGCACGCAAGCCTTCACGGGGGGGGGGGGCTGCCCCAGGACCCACCGCCCACGGCGGGAAGCGGAGCAGCCGGACCCCCGGAGGGACGGAACCATGTGGCACTCGGCCCTACGAGCCGCCGTTCCGGAGCAAGGCGCGGCCCACGATTTTTGGGGGAGGGGGGGAGAGAGATTCCAGCCCGAGCCATCTTGATTACTGCTGCGGCGGCGGCGGCGGCCGTTGTATTTGTGCAATCAGCTCCCCCGCACAGGTGCCGCTTAAAACCTCGGCCGGCCATCCCATGCAAGGCATTCCTTGAATGCACCTTCATGCCAACGAGAGAGCCAGCCCCCTTCTATTCCGGCTCGGCTCGGCTCGGCTCAGCCAACCTACCCCGGGCTGCAAGAGCGGCGGGAGCCAGGCTCAGCAACTCAAGGTCGTCCGGCCAAAATTGCAAGCTCGCCCCCTTCTTCTTCTTCTTCTTCTTCTTCCTTCCACCGCAGCCGCCCCCTCCTGACCCACCACCACCCCCGCATTCCCCCCCCCGCCGCCTCATTCACCCCCCCTCCCCACCTTGGAGCCAGTCCAGTCCTTCCAGGGAAAGATCCGCTTGGGTGACGCAATCGCTAGCTGCCGCCGAGCGCTCGCCTTCGAGAAGGAGGAAGGGAAGGGGGGGCGGTGGCTTCCAAAAGGGAAAGACCGCGTTTGCTACCAGAGAGAGAGAGAGAGAGAGAGAGAGAGAGAGAGAGAGAGAGAGAGAGAGAGAGATTAAAGGGCCCTAGCCCCAAATAGCTACCTTGGAGATAAGGGAGGGAGGGGCGCTTCCAAAGCGTCCGCGGCCTCTGTCGCTGCTGCTGCTGCTGCTGGCCACCTCGTGGGGTCCGACCCGGGATGACCGGCCGGCGGGCGCCTTCGAGATGCTGCTGCTGCTGCTGCTGCTGCTCCCGGGGCGGGGTGGCGTTCCTTGGTGCGCAAGTGCTGCAGGCAGCCCTGGTTCCGCCTCCGCCGCCCCGTTCAAAAACGCAGCCTGCGCGGCTCTTCTCGAGCTCGACTCGTTGCCCCGATCTCCGCCAGCCGGGGCGGGGGGGGGGCGGCGGCGGCGGCGGCGGCGTCTTCCCCTCCCGCCTCTCAAAATTGCAGAGAAGGCACGTGGCGCCCGCCGTGAGCGCGGGAACGTCGTCCTCTTCACACGCCCGTTTGGTTTTAAAACAGGAGAGAGAGAGACTCTGCCTTAGAAAGCGCCGTCGCCATGAATTTTATTCGGTTTATTTACATTACAAAAATACCCCCCCGCCACATATACGGAGCTAACTGGCCGCCTTAATTAAAAGACGAGGCTGCATACCCGGTGCCTGCCTGAGGCGGAGAACAGGAGGGCGTCCCGACCCCTTCAACAGAGGGCTGACAGATCAAACTGATCTCTACACCGGGGATGGGGGAGTTCAAACTCCTTTGGACCACAATTCCCACAATCCTTTGGCATTGGCAATACAGGCTTGGAATTCTGGGAGTTGTGGTCCAAAACATTGGACCACAGGAATGGGAGCCCTCAGCATTCCAATCACCTACTAACTCCTTTGGCATTGGCAATACAGGCTTGGAATTCTGGGAGTTGTGGTCCAAAACATCTGGGCACGAGGGAGCATCAGGAATGGGAGCCCTCAGCATTCCAGGTCACCTACTAACTCCCATATTTAAGGGAAGCTGTTAAAATCTCTTTCCTTGCTCCCACGTGAAATATGTTGCACAATGAGTGCATGTACATATGTGTTTTCTAGTGTTTATTGTATTGACAGACTAACAGGGACAACTAAAAGCTAATTACTGTACTAATTAAGAAAAACAAACCCATCAAGCCCACACTCTTGGCACTCCTGAGGTTCTGAACATAAAAACAGCAGCACCTGTGTGGCTTCTCCCATTTTGTTTGACAGTTCAGGCACATCAAGTAGCAAGTCTCTTATAAGTCAACATTATTCAGTTCAATCTAAAGGCTTGTTTTGCTAGCTGTTACTACACAACCATTCTGACAGAACTGGAAGAAATATTCCCTTTGCAGCCCTCAGGTCTTTGTTTTTTAACAGAAAAAAATATAAAGGATATAGCAGTTATAGAAAAGCCTTTTAACTGTCAGCATCAGGAGCACATCATGACCTGGTGAAAGGCTTGTAATTTTTTTTAATGGATTCAATAACAGGTTTAGAAATGTTTCTGGAGGTTATGAGACAAGGTGCTCTGACTTGATCCAAAAATGTGAGATGTCTTATGGCTGTAAATGTTGACAAAGCTAGGCATGGCAGAAATCATTGGCTGTGATGTGTTATCTAATGTGGGTACCCCCTCTGGACTGTTGGCTGCATTCTTTCTCCCACCGAGTTACACAGCACTATTCATATGACTTTCAGAGATAGAAACTTAAGAAGAGCATGACTGTCTCCCAAGACTTAAAAGGTACATAGGCAAGGCAGGCAAGGAAAACTTGTTTTGCCAAGTAGAGAATTAAGTTCAGAAGTACCCAAAGAAAGCTGCAATCACCAAATTCCCTAGAAGTAAATCCCAAAAAATGCCATGCATTGTAAGAGCCTTGCAGCACAGTGGTTAAATTACAGTATTTCTATGAAGGCTCTGCTCACAACCTGAGTTTAATCCTGGGCTCAGGTAGGCAAAAGGGCTAAGGATTGCTTGTGCCCAAAATGTAAGGCATCATTTGTACAGTTTGCTTCCAACTCTGAAAGATGCCTTGCTTGTTGACTTGTAAATTACAACCAGCAGGAAGGTGATAAGCTGAGTGTATACAATGTTAAAGATAACAGTCTACCTTCCTAGTGATAACCATTCCATGCTTCCTGCTGCATGGGTGCTAGTGGGATGGATCACACCCATGTGCTAGCCTATATAATTATCTAAAGGACTTAAATCTCCAGGAATCTTTCTCACAATTCCTGCCGCCTGCTTGCTTTCCAGCAAACTTCGTTCTCCAAAACTCTTTGTGCTCCAGCAACCTTTTTCTTAATCAAAAACCTTTTTTCCTCCCCTGCCTGCTTGCTTTCCAGCCCCTCCCCCCCCCCGCTCCCCCTGAGCTGCTTCCAGTCGAGAGACAGAGAGGGGCGGGGGGGGGGGGAGAGAGAGAGAGAGAGAGAGAGAAAAGCATTTTTGATTCTTTTTCCTGTAGCTTGCTAAAGAAAGTATGAGGGGAATTCAGGCTGCCCAAGATTTCTGAGAAAAGGAAATCTGCATCCTCCATGGCTTTGGAGGAAGAGAAAAACTCTTAGGAAAAATAGGGTACTGATTTTTTTGAAAAAATTGCCCTTTCTTCTATACTATATTGAGGGTGTCTTCAATTTGTCAAAGTGCCAAGAGGCTGTTCTTTGCCTTAATGTGAACCCCTTTTGCCTTTGGCCCTCTCTGGGCAAATCTGCTTTGGTCCAGCCCAAGGCAACTCTGCATTTGTCTGAAGCTGGCCACTTCTGAAACCAAATGGAATCCTGAGTGTTAAACAATTCCAGGGCTTGAGTTACTGAGCCATGGACAAAATTTTGGCCTCTCTGCACTTTGGGAAATCCTGCCCCATGGCTTGGCTCTTTGCTGCAAGAAAGTGATGCCTTTGGGGCATCTCCTTGCCTTTTGGAGGTACATTTTCTGACAGGACAAAATTTTTCCCCTCTTGCTTCTGGGGTTTGGTGAAATCTTCCTGAGTGTCATTTTGCCCTGTAGATATTCTTGATGGAAATTTTTGATCTTAGCAACGGTTTCCCTTTTTTCCTCCACCAATTCCTGATTGTGGGACACTGTTCCTAACCAGGTCACTAGGTGGAAAAATTAAATAACGGTGTGCTCGTCTTGAAATCTGGGGGAAGGAGTGAAATGGGCATTTGCATGTGTCACATGTGTAGTCTGCTGTATCACCTGCATTCTGGTTGCCAACCCTGGAAATTTCTGCCTGAAAGATTTCCTGCTACTGGTTTCCCACCCAGAGGCATGTGACTCCCAAGACTCTGTTCTGACTTCTTGGCTGGCTGCCCCCCTGATCCCACCTTAGGGACTGTGGGCAAAGGCTGTACTATTACTGGCAACTTTTGCTCCGAAAATTAGACTGAATTCATTTCAACCGAGAAGAACGCTCCCATCTCACCTTTGGGATCCTCTTAGAGGATGTTTGGACGCGTCTCGAAGCCTTTCACAGGGATGAGGATGGGCTGCATTCGTGCCTTCCGGCCTGGAGCCTGGTCCTGTGCCTAGTGGTTCCTCTGCATTTTGTGCTGTGGAGATCGCATCTGCGTTGCCTTCTGGGAATCACGTCTGCGTTGCATATCTAATTTCCTTTGTTTCGTTACAACGGGACACAGAGTTTTGCTGGAGCTTTCACTCCATCCCACTTGCAGCATGTGTGTGGAGGCAAAAATTGTGTGTGTCTGCAAGAAAATTAGAGGGTAAGAAAAGAAAAGAAAAGAAAAGTGTTCTGCTTATATACCACCCCATAGTGCTTACAGCACTCTCTGGGCATGTTTACAGTTTAATTTTGCAGGCTACACAATACCCCCCCGGCAAGCTGGGTACTCGTTTTAGCAAGGCTGAGCTAACCATGAGTCAGCTACCTGGGATTAAACCCCAGGTCGTGAGCACAGTTTTTTTAGCTGTAATACAGGCATTTAGCCATTGCACCATGTGGCAGTAATTCTTATTGACTTAGCTGTCTTTGGATCCAATTTAGCTCAACAAATAAAACATTGCAGGTCAAGTGATAATACTCAACTAACTGTGTCCCACAAACCCTATTTCAAACAAATGCCAGCTTGGATAACAAGCCTAGACTCTAAATGAAGTCCTGTTCTCCACAAACTTTCTAGCAAATCAACTTAGCATGACTCAGCTTTTTGTCAGTAGTACAAAAAAGGTGATAAGACTGACTTATAAACCAGCCTTTATTTTACCAGAAGGAACCAGCTTCCCTTATCTGTAAAACTGCAAGGAATAACTATCTGAGCTAAAAAGCTCTTAGGGATTTACATGTTGCAAGTTCAACTTCAACACAGCTCAAATACCAGTCATGGTACCAAGCATGTACAGAGCAGGAAATCAGAGCCCAGTTTGTAATGTGATTAGTACCTTGTTAGTACAGTAAACATCAATTTGCCACAGTGCTCTCTGCAATTTAGCTTAGGCACACATGAATCGCCAACAGGCTGCTTCTGTCTAATAAAAGCCATTAGTCTTTAGGACACCACTAGGCCTTCATGCCATCTTGCTTTCACTGAACACAAGCATAATTCAGCTTGGGAGATATGGTGTTGCACCGTAAAAATAAGAGAAAAATCTATAGAGCCAAATATCTCTGGCATTTATAAAGCATGCCTCTGGTAACCTACTGCCAGTACATACTTATCAGGTACAATGCTCGGTTTAATAAAACTAGTGTTGTTATACTTACAACATTCTTAGAGCAGTCTCATGAATGTCGAAGTCCAAGAACCTGGACAGACTGGTGATTGCTGACAGTCACTAATTGCATGTATTTACTATAATGGCCCTCCCTATGATAAACATATTTTAGACATTCACAAAAGTCATCTGGGATTACCAGCATTCACCAATGACTACACAAGCATTGTTTCTGAAGCTTGCATTAGTGCATGAACTGATATTTTTTAAACATTTGTTAAGCCAACACAAGAAGTTGCAGAGGTATATTTTAGCATAAGCACTGCAGGAAGCACCGCAGATTGTTGTGCAACTACCTGGGGAGGATGTCATTTTATGGAATAGAGACTTTGTAAGGCAACAAAAGGAAACAAACCTATTTCTACTGTTCTTGGTAGAGGAAGACCTGGCAATCGTAAGGTTCATCAACGCTTTATAAGACGGAAGGACCACAGGGTTTTGGTAACTCCCAAGGCGTCTACACATTTAAAATGCTCTCTAAACCTTGATGACAAGATCCCCCTGGACTAAGATCAGTGAATGGGAAATCAACTATCATTCAGGACCTGATCCTGGAAGAACATGTTGATCTCACTTGCATCACAGAGACTTGGCTGGATGAGGCTGGGGGTGTCAATCTCCCTCAGTTCTGTCCTCCGGGTTTCTCTGTAGAACAACAGGCAAGACCAGGGGGGCAGGGTGGTGGAGTGGCAATCGTCTATTGCAACTCCATCCCTCTTACTAGATGTCACATTCCCCAGTTCCCTGGATTTGAATGTATGTTCCTAAAAGTAGGAGCCAGGGACAACACAGGAATTCTCTTGGTATACCACCTTCCCTGAGGCACAACAACATCTCTACCTCAGCTAAATGAACTGATTACGGGAGTGGTATTGGACCCCCACCCTGCTCATCATGTTGGGGGCATTTAACATCCATGCTGAGGCAGCTCTGTCAGGGGGTTCTGAAGATTTCATGACCTCCATGACAACCATGGGTCTATCTCAAATCATGTCTGCCCCTACTCATTCTGCAGGCCACACCTTTGACCTGGTCTTCCGTCCTGGTATAGATAGTGGGATGTGGGGGTGCTTCAAAGCTTTAAAGGCTCTGGTAAATATTCAGCCAAGTATATTTAGCCTGTTAGCATAGGATAAAAATAGTTCAAACATAGTTCCATGGAGTATAGCTTTAGCTAGCTACACCGGCCTACACCTGCTTAATATGCAGCTATGTTCTGCAAATGCCTACACCTGGTTAATATGTAGCTATGCTCTACGCCGGCCTCAATACCCACACATCGCACCTGCTTGCACCTGGCTATGATACAATGTAGCGTCAGTAGATAAGGAGAGATAAGGTTGGCGCAGCCGCAAGAATGATTCTTCCGCTTAACAATAGACATGCGCATTACATAACAGCAATCAGATACTGACAAGTGTACACAGATGATTAGCTTAGCCTGACACATGCGTAGAGCAACAGTTATGTAGGAGTTTGTGTAGGTGATGGAATGTATCTTTACAATGCATAAATAAAGCGCTGGTTGGGGCCGAGAGAAGTCAGGCCACCTGGCTTCATCAGAGCTCTCCCAGTTTGCACCAACAGCTGTTCCCATCTCCTTCTTGGGTGATACCTGCTGGCAGGGTCATCTAAAACCCCGTCCGGACTGCAACATGTGGTGACCTCGACGTGATTCTTGTGGAGCACAGCAGAACCTCACCCGACCATTTGGTCCCCTAGCTGCAGCCAGCGTTCTCCCTTGCCTTAAGCCCGGTTGAACCAACTAACCATGGGCTCTAAGCTCTCGGCACCTCAGCAGCGCTATGCTGACGAACTCTATGAACTGGTAACAAAAGAGGGGCATTCCATTTCAAATGATGATGTCGTTGAATTGGTATTAGCAATCCACGACGTTTGCCCCTGGGTCCCAGAACAGGGTACCTTTTCCTTGCAAGACTGGGTGAAGATTGGAAATTGTTTTCAAGGCCACACGAAAGTCTCCTGGTGCAAAGTTCACGCCGCATTGATGGGACTCACCCCAGCTAATATTTTATTTGCCCAGCAAGCTCCTCAGTTTCCCTTGCCACAAATTCTGCCTCCGTCTGCCCCGGTGATTTATCCACCGCTGCCCGCCACGGCACCGCTGGCATATGAGCGGGAAAAGGGGCCGCCTTTAAGCAAAGCAGAGGAGCCCGAAGCTGAGGCGCTCAAAAATCCATCTTCAGTGCCGCCTTGCCACACAGTAGCTGCTTCTGTGGTTGCAAACCCACTCCCCACGGGTCTGCCTTCTGCTGAGGATGCAACACGCCAATATTGCTCCCCTGTTTCAGAAGCAATAGCATCCAACCCTGAATTGTGTGTCACCCACCCTGTTTTGGCATTTCCTGTGTTGCGAGTGGAGGGAGCTCGGCCAAAATATCAGCCAGTTGATATGAAAATAGTGAAGCAGTTAATGGAAAGTGTAAAGATGAATGGGTTGCATGCTCCCTATACAAGAACTCTTTTACATACTATTGTGGAAGCGGGTTTACTCCCTTATGATTGGCGATTGATGTGTCAGGCAGTGCTTACTCCAGCGGACTATCAAATTTGGGCTCAAAATTTTCGAGATTTGGCTGCCCAGTTGAGCGCCCGCAATAAGCAAGCTCATGCGACTGCTCTCATTACCCTTGCTGAAGGTGCAGAGAGACCCCCAGATCCTATCTCTACAGAGCAGTATGCTGGCACAGGTGACTATCAGACTCTGGACAAACAGCTGACCCTGAGTGATGCAGTTTTAAGAGATGTTGGAAATCTGGCTTTCAAGGCTTTGATTCGGGTGCCTAGCAGGCAAGATCAGGATGGAGCATTCTCAGCCATCAGGCAGGGGGCTAAGGAAGATCATGCAACCTTTGTTAGCCGTCTTCTTACTGCAGCTGAACGGCAAATTGAGAATCTGGAAGCGTGCTCTCTTGTAATAGGGCAATTGGCTTTTGAGAATGCTAATGCAGATTGCAAAAGGGCTTTGACACCCACTTATAAAAGGGACAAGACACCCCTTTCTGAGATGCTTCGTATCTGTCAAAATGTAGGCACCCTTGAGCATAAGCTTCAGGTGATGTCAGCAGCGGCGGAGTTAGAGCCTAATGTAATCAATTCAATCCGTTCCCGCGGCTTTGCCGGACCACCAAAAGGTGCATGGGCTCGAACAGGGGCAAACCCCTCTCGATGCTTCCGCTGCGACTCTCCTGATCATTTCCAACACAGGCTCTCTACACTTCTCTTACACGGGACCAACTAGAGCATGTACATGCCACCTTATAGGACTTTCAAGTGGCATTGGATGACTTCTCTGGCAAATACATTTTCAACCCTCCAAAGGATCCACGCCTCACTCTTCTTGCTACAATTCCTTCGGCGACTATTGTTTTAACAAGACGTCTTCACCCTCCTTCAGATGTTCCCACTATTTTTACAGATGGCACTAAAACAAAAAGAGTTTTCACGTATCAGGACCAGAATGGGGATTGGCATCCGGTTTTTACGACCGACCAATGCTCTGCTCGACGTGTGGAACTTGCTGCAGTGATTTTGGCCTTTCAACATTTTTTCTGACACTCCCTTTAATCTCATTGTTGATACACAGTATGTGTATCGCCTTTTGTTTCAGTTTCCTGATGTACAAGATCTAATGTCTCTTTTCCTTCAGTTGCAGGAAGCTTTTCAGACCCGAATGGTACCTTATTTTGTTGACAGCTGCTTGCTAAACAAATGGAAGGGAAGGGGGTCCCTCCAACAGATATACCTGTTGTTATTTCTAAGGTTTTATTTACTATTAATCATTTGAGTTTTCTCAAAGATTCCTCACACACTCTTGTTGAGTTTCATTTCAGATCTCAAGAGCAGTTGGATTCCGACCCGTTGTGTCAGACCTTGGCGTAAGACACTAACGCCACCTGAACCTGCACCTGCTGACGATTCAAATTCAGCATGCTTGGTTTCCCCCTTTTTTTTCTTGGGCACAGTGATAGCATCGGCAGATCATAATATCACAAATGCAGGCACAATAGAGACTATGCAGGAATTTTCACTGCCTAACACATGGCTTAAACATGCACAATATATGTTTGAATTTCATGGGAAGCAAGTTTCTCTCACCCATGAGCCTCCCATATCAGTAGCCTCTATGTCAATTTTGCCCACGCCTCTTAGTGTTCCTGATTTGGTAGTAGCTCAGCTACAAAACATACACCAATTTACCCTTTTTTGAGGGAATTAACACAACTAGCCCCAAAGCCATCCCTTTTCGGAAAATGATTATTGCTTCCTATATGGTAATAGGAATTCTACCTACTCTCTTAGTAATGCTTTTGTAAATTCTACTTATTATGACATATATCATGAACTACCCATGTTTAGTCCTGATTATACATCCTTAACTGGGTCTATCTATAGTAAGTGGGTCATTAAGGATCTGTTTTGTGTTAGCTTGTGTTGTTTTGTTCAATGCATCCCCTCCCTCATTGCCACATTGAGATCCTGCGTGTCAAGAGTAGAGTCAAACCGCAGCGCCCTTGCGGTCTCCGTGTCAACACGATACCTTCCCGTCAGCCGTATAGATCCTGATGAAGTTTCTCCGGACCTACACCCTAATGACCCTAATTTTCATGCTGTTTATCGACCTACTGCTTGTGTCCTCCCTTCTGTTAACTCTACCAAATCAAAATCAAATCTAATAATTTAGAAAGGGGGCATGTGGGGGTGCTTCAAAGCTTTAAAGGCTCTGGTAAATATTCAGCCAAGTATATTTAGCCTGTTAGCATAGGATAAAAATAGTTCAAACATAGTTCCATGGAGTATAGCTTTAGCTAGCTACACCGACCTACACCTGCTTAATATGCAGCTATGTTCTGCAAATGCCTACACCTGGTTAATATGTAGCTATGCTCTACGCCGGCCTCAATACCCACACATCGCACCTGCTTGCACCTGGCTATGATACAATGTAGCGTCAGTAGATAAGGAGAGATAAGGTTGGCGCAGCCGCAAGAATGATTCTTCCGCTTAACAATAGACATGCGCATTACATAACAGCAATCAGATACTGACAAGTGTACACAGATGATTAGCTTAGCCTGACACATGCGTAGAGCAACAGTTATGTAGGAGTTTGTGTAGGTGATGGAATGTATCTTTACAATGCATAAATAAAGCGCTGGTTGGGGCCGAGAGAAGTCAGGCCACCTGGCTTCATCAGAGCTCTCCCAGTTTGCACCAACAGCTGTTCCCATCTCCTTCTTGGGTGATACCTGCTGGCAGGGTCATCTAAAACCCCGTCCGGACTGCAACAGTGGGAACTTAGGGGTAAAAACTTTCTGTAGTCCCATTGCCATGGACAGACCCTTATCTGGTGCACTTTAGGCTCACTGGAATTCAGAGCCTGGGCAGGGGTGGAAATCAGACAAAGGCAATTCATCCAAGAAGGTTGGTGGATCCACATGGTTTTGTAGCTGCCCTAGGCAAGTTTCCCACCTCTTTGATGGATGACTCAACTGAATCCTTAGTTGATCTCTGGAATGGGGAAATGAGCGAAGCCATTGACCTGATTGACCCTGAACGTCTTCTTCCTCGAAGTACAGCCAAACTGGCTGCCTGGTTTACTGGGGAACTGGCAAATATGAAAAGGGTAGTCCATAGAGCTGAAAGGCGTTGGCTGAAAACCCAGACAGAAACAAACAGAAAAACAGTGGAAGGCCATTGGAAAGCTTATTCCAACGCAATGGAAGCAGCAAATAAATCATTTTTCTCTACCACCATTGCTAAGGCACGGAATCGCCTGGCGGAGCTTTTCCGAAATTCAAGAGTCTGCTACATGCTGACCCCCAGGTGGATAACACAGATCACTGTATCTTGCTGCAAAGAATTTGCCCAACACTTTGCAGCCGAAATTGTACAGATTCGGGCTGACCTGAATGCTGCTATTGATCCGGAGCCTATAAATAAAACTGTCCCCCTTACCTGCCCTGTGTTAATGGATGAGTTTCAGCTCCTACAGCACAAAACCATCTGGATCCATCAAGGTAAGGACCCTTGGAGAGATGAGGGCCACCACATGTATGTTGGACCCTTGCCCTTCCTAGCTTATAAAAGCTGCCAAAGAAGGTCTGGCAGATTGTTTAGGAAGAGTAGTGAATGCTTCCTTGTATCAGGGTAGGATTGCACCATGCTTGAAGGAAACGATAGTGAAACCACTGTTTAAAAAGCCCTCTTTAGATCCAACAATGCTGAACTACCGACCGGTATCTAAAATCCCATTCCTGGGTAAAGTACTAGAGAGGGATGTGGCCTCACAGCTACAGAGGTTTCTGCATGAAATAAACTATCCGGATCAAGTTCATTCTGGTTTCAGGCCTGGTTATGGGACCGAGACGGCACTGGTTGCCTTGGTAGATGACCTACGCCGGGATATGGATAGGGGATCTGTGTCCATTTTAATTTTATTGGAACTTTCAGCTGCTTTTGACACTATCGAGTATGACATCCTCCTGACTCGTCTCTCTGAAATGGGACTTGAGGGCACTGCATTAAAGTGGCTCCGGTCCTTCCTACAGGAGAGAATGCAGAAAGTGATGTTAGGAAATTCATGTTCAACACCACAGCCACAGACCTGTGGGGTACCTCAGGCTTCTGTTTTGTCTCCTATGTTATTTAACATTTATATGAAATCACTGGGGGAAATTATTCAGAGTTTGGGGGTTAAGTGTTACCAGTATGTCGATGACACTCTACCTCTCATCACCTCCGAATTCCAAGGAAGCTATTTCGACTTTAGAACAGTGCTTAGCTTTGGTAATGAACTAGATGAGGAAGAACAAACTGAAACTAAACCCAGAAAAGACAGAGATGCTTCTGGTCAGTCAAAAAGGAGATCAAGGGATAGGGATGCAACCTATCCTAGAAGGAATCCCCCCCCCAACTGAAAAAAGAGGTGCGTACCTTGGGGGTGCTCCCGGACTCATTCTTGAGCTTAGATGCCCAGATCACAGCTGTGGCCAGAAACACATTTGCAAAATTAAAACTAGTATGCCAGTTACATCTGTTTCTTGAGCAATCAGCTCTGGCCACCGTGACATTCCCTAGTGACCTCCCAGCTGGACTACTGTAATGCGCTCTATGTGGGGCTACCGATGGAAAGTCTCAGGAAAACTCAATGGGTCCAGAACGCAGTGGCCAGATTGCTGACTGGGGTGGATTACAGAGATCACATTGCACCTATACAAAAGCAGCTCCACTGGCTGCCAATCACCTACGGGGCACAATTCAAGGTGCTGACCTTAACCTACAAAGCACAAAACAGCCTGGGTTCAAGCTACCTCAAAGATTGAATCTCACAGTATGAACCAACTCGGGTGCTAAGGTCACCAGGAGAGGCCTTTATCTCCATCCTGCCACCTTTAGAGGTGTGCCTCAAAAGAATACATGAAAGGGCCTTCTCTGTTGCTGCTTCCAGACTTTGGAACTCACTCCCGCTGGAGGCCAGGACTACCCTGTCTCTGCTGTCTTTCCAGAAGCAGGCAAAGACCTTCCTCTTCAGGCAAGCTTTCCCTGAATGAAGGACTTCCTACTGTGTAACTTTATATGGATTACCATACATGATTGCATTGACTAATTTCATAAGAACACCAGTGTTTTCCATGGTACTTTCCACCCCTCATAATGAATTTTTCTTTTCTTTTTGCGTGCTCTTTGCAGCTCTACTGTTACCTTTTAATGTTCTAAGATGCCTTTTTAAATTCCCTGTTCTTAACCTGAATATGTCTTAAATGTTCCGGTCTGTATATTGGCCCTCAGTACTGTAAGTCACCTTGGGTCCTTTTCCAAGGAGAAAGGTGGGGTAAAAAAAATTCAAAATAAATAATAAATAAAATAAGAAGTATGTGTTTTAAAGTGGATAGTGAATTTTAAAAAGAAACGGTTCCTTTTCATGCCACCTCACATTTGTACAGATCAGATTTTATATAAGAGCGCAGGCTGAAATACAGAGATCAGGAAATGGAGACCTCAACATTGCTTTGAGATTTGGCCAGAAGGATACAGAAGACCCACACACACTCACATTCCATATGCATTTGCTTTTCCAAAACAGATTTAAAATGGCAATGCTACTGCCCTGTAACATTTGCTGCCATATGAAACGACTGTATTTTCCCATCTATGAGGTGCCCCCCCACACACACATTTCCAACCAAAAATAACAGTTTCACAAATTAGCAGTTCTCTCCCTGGGTTACTTCTGTGTATAAGGTGACCCTCAATTTTTAGTCTAACAATTTAAGAAAAAAATAGTCTTATACATGGGAAAATGCTACACAGTAATCTGAAGAGATCACCACATTTCTGTCAAACAAAATTTTCCTGGAAGCAAATTTATCATTAGCAAGATGACTTGTGTACAAACATTGCTTCTCTGATCAGTTTTCCTATTGGGAGTGTTACACCATTGTCTACGTGTCTGGAAGTTGAGTCACGGCAACTGGAATTTTCTTGAGAGATCGAAAGTTTCGCTACTCATCCGAACAGCTTTGTCAGTCTGATGAAAGTTAGTAGTGAGTCTTCCAATTTATAATTAATATTGATTTCACACCACCTTGCTCTGAATAGGCTCATACGTTGGACAGTGGCCCGAATAGGCTCGTTAGGCGGACAATGGCCTGAATAGGCCTGTAGGTGGACAATGACCATGGGTACATGAAAGTCCTACCTATGCAACCATATCCAACACCCATTAAGTATGGGTCATTAGCTATGGTCTTGCTGGTGGAGGTGTGAAGTGCTTCTGATTTGTCTGGGGATTGATTAAAGGGCAGCTTGATGTTTCAATCTCTCAATAAAAGAAGTCCAGCTGCCATTACTCAATTTCCAGATAACCTCAACTGGATGACTGAGAATCTTCAGAGACACACTGTCTACCTGCTGACTCAAAATGGATCAAAAGAAATTGCATAACTATCACATTTATTTGCTTTGTAAATGGAGTGGCCTGGTTGAAAACTGGTTTTATCCCCCAAATCTGGTCCTTTCATTAGAATTTCACACATACTTATGCATCCAAATGAATTTTGTGGAACTTTAAAGTACAAATGTATAGGATGGAGTGCTAAATATCAATCAACTAATCCTGAGTATAGAGCATTTAATTTTAAGGTTAGATTAGTCTTTAAAATGATTGAAATTTCTGAATTTTCCACATTCATGTATAGACTTTCTTGCTCATGTCTTCATAATATCAGTTTTCATTTCAAGTACACTATGCAAAGGTAGCGTCTTTTAAAAATTCTTACACAGAAATTTCCCATCAGTCATTTGTGCTTAAGAACTAGGAAGCCAAACCTTGTACAAACCTAAAAAGGTATTTTGCCTTCAGCATGGGCAAGTGTTTCACCTAGTCTTCCTATGCAGAGACTGGTTAAGTTTGCTAATTCATTCCCCCACCATAAATATTTACTTTGTGATGGACTGTAACATTACAATCCAAGTCTAAAATCTAAATCATAAGGGACTGGAGGAGTTGGTGGAAGAAGTTTTCATAAAGATTTAACATTAAATAATACCCATTAAAAACAAAGGCATTAAGGCCAAACCCAGAGCCAGCCATTGTTTGTTTGGAAGGCTCTTTTAGAGGCATTTTGGCTCAGCCCTTCAGCCAGTACAAGTATATACTATTCCAATATTTAGTGTTCTTCGGTAATGATTCTGACAAACAACATGGAGACAAGCTTATATTGTGGAAGAGAGTGAAATATAACATGGAGTACTATTAAAAGATCTCAAAACCATTAAATGCTAGTGAAAATCATAGCTAAGATAGCTTTAGGTCCCTGGTACACATCCTGTTAACCTAGCAGTTCAAAAGCATGTAAATGCAAGTAGATAAATAGGTACCGTTGTAAAAAGCAGGAAGGTAAACAGTGTTCCATGCGCAGAAATGCATTCAGCCATGCCGGCCACGTGGCCATGGACTTGCACAACACTGGCTCTTTGGCTTAGAAACGGAGATGAGCGCCACCCCTAGAGCTGGACACAACTAGCACACATGTGCGGGGGGAACCTTTACCTTTTTACATCTACATCTAACGTGGTATTAGGCAAACAATTTCTTTACTACTTCCAAGGAACATTTATAATGTGTGAAAAGCCCGTCTACTGGCATATTTTTTCATCCTTTTTGAATGGGGAAGGAACAATGGAGAATGGATATATTTCTTTTTGAAATACAGTACAAGCATCGAGAACTGGCAGTCAGCTCATGAGCACCCTGTAGTGGACACTGTGTAAAAATACACCCAGAACCATCAAGTAAGATTCGGAAAGAGAAACAAGTTTTACCAAAGAAGCAACATGACCATCAACCTTCATTTTCTTCATATGTCTGTTAGTACAATGATTTACTTTCAGACTTGGTGCAACTGTGCTTGTTAGCAAAACAAGATGTTGAATGTGGTCCAAAAAGAACTTAGCAAGCCATCAGCTATGTATGCATCTGGTCAAGTGGGCTGCAGGGCATGGACGTTTAAGTAGCACTTGTTCACCTTCAAGGTACCCCAACTCTTGGCTTTGGAGCAATGTGAATTTCAATTCCCCGAACTTCTAAAATTCCCTCGCATAGCTAGGCAAATGCCATAACTTTTGGAGGCCAACCGTTTCAAGTTATGAAATCACTGTAAACTGTATCAGTTGCATGTTAAATTATACAGGTACAACTCAGTACGCGAGTAATAATATATACAGTACAGTGATGCTTTACTTGGGGTAATTTGCCTCCAAACGTTACACCACTTTTGGAATACTGGTATAACTAGATAAGATGAATTGGGCCAGCATACGTAGAGCGAAGCTCACTGCAAATCAGCGGTCCAAGAGTCTGATTCATTTGCTAATAAAGATCTTCTTATACTAGGTTGTGTACCTTAAGAACAAAGGGTTAAAACGCAGAGCAATGTATTACTTGCTTTCAACTGTGGCACCGAAATGATACCCTGGAGAAAGAAAGCAATTACTGTCCTTAGCTGCAGATATAAGGGTGGGACACCTGCAACTCTAGTATTCCAACCCCAGATCAGTCCCTTGCTTATTGAGCAGGGACAGTGGGCCATGTAAGCCAGCATCGAGGGCACCACAGGGTTCTCACCTTTATTACGGGCCCTGAAGTACATGCGGACAAGTTCACCAACGTTTTCTCCAGTTTCTCCCATTCTGACTTTTGAAAGCTGGCTGAGAACATTTTGCTGCCAAAGATAGAAGAGCAAATGGTGTGCCCATATCTACCTAGAGTACCAGTCAGCCAAGTGATTTTGGAACGCGAGGCAGAAAATCACACAACTACCCTGTCCCATCTATGGCTGTAAAATATATATATATAAAATAAGGTAAATATGAAATACTGTAATTTGACACCCTTCTTTAAAATCTAACTGCCCATTGCTGAATGGCAGGGCTAGCCTTGCTTTCATCCCCAAAGGGGAAAATGTATGGTGAAGCAGCACTGCCTAAAAGCCTGCATTTGTCATGATTTGCGAGCTGGTTGTCCTCATCAGTCTGTCTTTACCATGAGCATAACAACTTATAAGAAAAGCATATACTCAGTAGCAAACTGAGTAATATATTACACATGCTTTAAGCTTGCCCTTTTGCTAACAATACTTCTAGCAGTATTCACAGGTATTGTCATTTACAAAGTAAAGCACCTGTGCCTGTCAAAGGAAGAATTCGTTGGAAGCTGTGGCCATAACTAAGTAAAGTCCATTAAATTTCAAAACTGTCATGGCAAGTCTCCACCACCCCCTGGTGGGTTTTCCTAGGGTGGAAATGTTTTTAGTGGAACTCTTCTATGCCCATGCTGCAGTAAACTATATTCTGGAAGATAAACCTAGCATCAAACTATGATTAGAACCCTGATAAATGTATATCTGGAACTAAAATCTCACTGATATAAATGGAAATGCCAAATAAACATTTGTATATTGAGTTAATAAAGGTGATCTGTCCCTCAAACATATATTAAGGGAATCTGACAACAAGTACGGTATTTGTGTCCAATCAAAGACGATACCACTTATTACTGGATCAGATCCGGTGCCCATTGATAGCCAATACCTTTATATAAAAACATTTTAAATCAAAACTATCAAGCAATACCTTCCAGGGCCAGTTGTTTCATGACTTTGTGGCCTGTGCAGTTATCCAGTCTTACTTACGTGGCTCAGCTGACCTTTGTTTAGTGCCGCTCTTTCCCCTCATTTCAAGTCCAAATAAAACAGCCAATGCATCTAGTACACTGATTTGTTGTTGTTGTTTACTTACATTAAATACACCGGTAAATCAGCTGTTGAATTCTGTTACCATGATTGTTATTTTAAATGCAATGTAAGAGCCTTCTCAAAAGCAAAAACTCATCAGAAGAGAAGAGTAAGCAGAAAATAAAAAGTATGTGTTTTCGAAAAAGCTGCAGTGTCCTTTCTTGGTCCAGGAACTAGCTAGGAAGTGATCACAATAAAAGTTAGCGAGCGATAACTAAAAGAGGTGGGGGCTTGGTATTTGAATACAATTATCTGTTTTTGCTGTGCCGATGAACTGAATAAAGCACCGTAGCTTGGTTGGAAGGCAAGAGGTCATGCTTCTTCCCTGCTTCTAGGTCCTCTTTAGTGAACAAACACTACACTCCGTATGTGCACAATTAAATCTGGAGCTGTCAGCTAAGAAGGATTTCAACCGCAAACGCAACCAAGCAGAACTTTTTTAGGATTCTCCCTCACAGAGAATCCCCTACCACGTATAGGAAAGGCTGGCCGCTCCCCAGGGAAACCTAAACCTCTTCCCCACTGAAAGTTCCCTGAGCTGCACCCACAATAGTAGAGAGGACTCACCAGAAGAAACAACTCCTCCCTGCAGGACCACGGGATGAGGCAGCACATCTATCAATTACAACCAATTCAGCTTGGAAGTATTCTTGCTCAAGATTTCAACAGGCAGGTCACTTAGGCTTCTTCACCCCTTGTGAATACTGGGGGGGGGGGGGGGAAAAGAGCAACCACAAGACCGCCTTTTCAAAGGCCGAAGACTAACTGCACATGATGACGGTGGTGCAGGATGTAACAGTTTCGTTGCACGGCATACAAGGGTGGCTCAGGGAATCAAACTGACATCTGGTGTGCACACACTGCTCGTTAAGTATTTAATGTGCACTAATGAGTGAGAGCAGGCAGACTGAGTCTGTGGAGTATAGGAGTTAAAAATATGTGCAAAAATGACGCGTGCTTAAAATGGTGTGCATGGGAAAGTAACAGGAAAGGGTGTGCGCATATGTACTTAGGCACAATTCATTCCACGCTCTGCCACCACATCCTTCAATGATTTGAGAAGGCTAAAAGGGGTAGACATCAAAATGCACCAAGGAAACCCTGAAACTAACACTCAGCTGCCTTGGAGACAGCTCTGCCAAACAGTGGAGAGAATTGTTCCACTTCAAAAGCTGAATTAATGGGAGAAGATTTATTTCCTCCAAAGACACTGGACTGTTTCTAGCTGCTCAAAGAGAGCAAGATGTAGGTGAGAGAGAGAGAGAGAGAGAGAGAGAGAGAGAGAGAGTAGCATGCTTAGTCTTATAGATCAGCACTATCTACAGCTAAGTTTAAAAAGCCATTAGTTTGTTTAGATAATAGTAAGGAAGTAAAAATCCCACTACCACCCACCCCCTTAAACATGTTTATACACAAACATTTGTGCTGTATTATTTACAAGTACACTGAACATCAGGGCTTGAGGATATCTAATTCAAACAGTTATCAAGTTTAGACAGCCCTTGAAGACTGAAGGGTGAGGACTGACTATTCTACTGCTCCCAGAGCCACCATTCAACAATGTTACAGAGGGCAAGACTTGAGTTTCTACACAAGGAGATTTTCACAGGGATGTAGGAAAGAGTCACAAGGCAAACCGGGTGCTCCCTGGCAAGGAAAATGGTATACAAAGTACAGTACTGGTCCTCCTGCTAACCCCTCTCTCTTCTTCTCTAGCATCTTGTCTGGCCTCTCATTTTCTTATACCTCCAGCCGCCCAGCCTAAAGCCTCAACTCTGCACTGATCTCACCACCATCTGCTAAGGATGCAAGCACATTGCTCCTTTTGGCAACCCAGAACAACACTCCACAAAACGAACCAAGTTGTGCATTCTATTAGGTTATTGCCACGTTTGGGCTGAGCACCTAGAACTGATTGAAAATGAGCCCTGGCTGACTACTAGGATGTAGACCAAGGGAATAAAGATATCTTGGTTTCTGTGCTCTTCTTACAACAGCTGGTCAGCTCCACTGGGGAGATCCACAGAATATCCCTAATGGGCCTCCAATAACTTCATTGCAATAGGCAAGTCAATCACCTGACGGTTGACATAAGAGAAGGAGACACACAACAGGAGCTCTAGTTGTGCAGTTAAGATTGACCCTCAGCCAGTGAGTCTCCTCCACCTCCGCCATTGTCCTGGGCCATTACAATTTCCAGGCATCTACCAAGCGTCCACGGAAGGCTTGGGAAACCTGTTTTCCTAAGCACTATATTCATAAACACATGATTCTTATCTTCATGTCACTGAAATCTACAACCACCTCGACACTGCAGTAAGCAAGACGCTAGCAAGGACTCAGATATGATTCCCTTCTCCAACCCAGTTGTAAAAGGCTGCCCTGGAAAAAGATAATGAAGGACACTGCAGCTTTTCTGAACAAACAAATGACATAGTAAAAAGAAAAGGAGAACTGAAAAGAGCGCCTCAAAAACTTCTGCTTTTTCTGAGGACACCCTTGCCCTTAAAAATAAATCTACAATAATTAATCCCCCCCCTCATTTGTGACATCTGCCCCCACAGCATTAAACAAAATAAAGGGGGGGGTGAACAGGGGGTGGATGTTACAGGACCCAAGAACACAGATTTTATCAGAGCAAAGACAGCATGTATGGAAGGACATGGAGGGGAGAACAAATATTATCTGGGAGAAAACAGAGCAGGGGGATCCAAGTAAGTAGGTAGCTATTTGCACCTATTATACAAAGTGAAGAAGAGTTTGTTTTTGGAAGTTAAGTCCCCGGTTGGTCTATCTCCACTTTCCTTGGGGTGGTGGTAACAGACGCCTGTCTGGTGGTGGTTTCTGAAGCATTAGAAGTGCAGTTAACTGAGCTCTCAAGAGAAGGGAGGGGGCGGCTTCCAAGTGCGCCGATGCTGTTACTGAAGGTGAGGTGTGGTGGAGTGGGGTGGGAATGGAGGTCATATCTTATCTCTCGCTGGCTGCTACAAAGCCACCACTTAGTTGCTACAACACTGGCTCTTGTTCTGCTGAGACTGCTCATGAAGGTCCACACCTCGATTCCGACCCACGGCACCACCTGTGCTCTGGGGCTCACTCTTTGGCAGCTTCTTAGCTGGAGCAGAGAAAAGAGAGATGTTGTTAGTTCGGGAGAATTTTCTCTCATTTCACACATGAACAAAGTAGGTATGAGAAGGAAGGGAAGGGCACTCAAAGATCTGAGCCTTCTGCACCTTCACTGGTGTCATGGGACTACCCTCCCGCTGCCCAGCCTTCCAGTCACCAGTTGAAGAACTGTTTCAAAGGCACACAGGAGCCACCTGATGCACCAGATCATAAATGTTTTTCTGGTCTATTTACCTGTCTTACAGCAGTTTCTATGCACTGTATACTACTTTATTCCATTTTTGATATATTAAGTTATATAGTTTATTTATGAAATCATGTATGATATTCAATACCTCCTTAAACCTATGATTTCCAACAAGACATTGCTCTATACCAGGCATGTCCAAACTTTGGCCCTCCAGATGTTTTGGACTGCAATTCCCACAGTCCTTTGCCATTGGCATTCTAAACTTAGAATTCTGGGAGTTGCGGTCCAAAACATCAGGAGGGCCGAAGTTTGGACATGCCTGCTCTATACTGTCCAGCAAATAAAGCATCTGTGATTGTGAAATTACAATCACAACTACCATCACTCCTAAAAGTGCTAGAAAATCATGGCAGAACTTTGGAATATGGGCAAAATTTGAATGAGCAAAGCTTTATAGCAGGAGCAGGGATAGTATGCCCTCAGTCTCTCCCCAAACCTCAAAATACCACAGATTTCAGCCGATAAAATGTACCCTCTAAAAAGCCTGCATGACATAATTTGCTTTCCACATTAATATTTTGTAGGTCCCAGTGTTTTCTTTTAAAAGTACTTCCTCTTTCTAAAGACCTTTGAAGGTCCAAAACAGGCCACAAAAGAGGTAAAAATGAGTGAACAGGGCAAGCAGCCCCCTGCAGAGGACTGGGGTGGTGGTGGAATATGTATGTCAAGTAAAAATATCTTTCCCCCCAGACTACTAGGGAGTGTTTGATGGTGCGTGCAGCCTTCCAAACTTTGGACGATGGCAAACAAAGACCCTGAGTTACGGAACATTTTCCACCCCACTCATCAGCACTGAAAACATCATTCGCTCTTTTGCTGGCTGGGTGCACCATGACCACACATTTTCCAACAAAGGATACAGGCTAAAGCTGAGGAGGGAGGAAGATGTAGAAGCTTCTGAACATGATCCACTCATCGTCCTCAAAGTCCCTCAGGTCTAGAGCAAACATTGAGGCCCATTTTCATCTTTGGATGCTTTTCAGTAGTCATTAAAAAGTTGGCTGTACAGGGAGGCATTTCCAGAGCTGCTAACATCATATCATAATGGATGTCTAACTAAAGCCACCCGTCCTGCCATCTTATTTTTATCTTTTATTTTTAATGTGCAGTGTTGTTTTATGCAATTCAACTATCCACGGAATTGTTGTGCTTGTTAGTTCAAACTGTTTAGCTGGGATTTATTGTACACTTTTGTTTTTAACTGTTGTAAGCCGCCCAGAGTGGCCATGCTGCCGGATGGATCCATCCATCCATCATCAATCAATTGACAGATGGATGGACGCAGGGACAGACAGACAGAAAGATAAGATAACTAGATAGGACTCAAAAGTGACCACACCAAGAATAATAATACATCATTACTGGATGCTTCTGTTGGGCCTTATAAGTTGTGCTGAATTAGATCCCTGTATTGGGCAACATTTGAATGCTGCAATTTTGAAGACTGCAAAGGACATGTTTGGAAAAAGCTAGAAGTCTCTAACTGTTGTACAAGATAAGGCCCAACTGAATATTTGCAAATGACTTCTCATACTCTTCAGTCAACAGATGCACCTTCCAGAGAGGTTAGAAAGGTAGTGTATTCCCAACACTGAACTACTACCAAGCAACAGCCAGCTGTTGCTTAGTAGTAGCTTTTTTAAAAAACACACACCACAGGGTGCTGTAGAACTTAATTCTTGATATTAAACCAAATCACAAGAATTTCTTCAGAGCCAGCACCTACTAATTAAAGGTTAAGCATCTTAGAGTTACCTATTGCCAGGAAGAGATCATTAACATTCATTGCTGTCTTGGCTGATGTCTCCATAAACAATAAACTGTTGTCATCTGCATAAGCCTGGGCCTCCTGAAAGAGAGTGAGAGGCAGAAGTAGAAGATGATCTTGAGACAAAATTGCACATTCTAGATTAGATATATTAAATTAGCCAGACACACTTGTTCAATTTTGATACCCAAAACACAATGCAACATTTTAAAGATGCTGTGACAAAATCCTGGAAACAGGAGTAATGAATATACAAATCATCAGCCAATCCCAGCAGGAGGGCGGGGAATGGTATGATATAAAAAGGGTGGAGCCTAGTCAGTTGAGAGGAGTTGAGTTGAGTTGAGTTAAGTTAAGTTGAAGGTTTGGAGAGTGAGTGCTGGGAGAGAGCACTGCTCTGTGAGAGTTCTGTCAGGCAGTGAGGGCTATACTATTTGCTAGTTATTGAAGACAGGGAGGCTTGTAGAGTTGATTAAATCTATTCTATGTTAAAGGCAACGCATACCACCCTCAGACATTGTTATATTTATTATTTTCTCAATAAACTTCGTCATTATTTTTTATATTATACATCTGAGTCGGTCCCAATTCATGAGGCGACGTTTTTAAAAGGTGGCAGTATTACCAAGTGACTAAAAGGTGGCAGCATTACCATTTCCATCACAATTACACGTGTAAAAGGGAGGTGTTGTCCCAATTTGGTGGCACAGCAGTGGGATGTCGAAATAAAACCCGGTTGTGCCTTTGAAAACTCAGTCTGTGAAAGGGGTGACATCACAGATGTTTAAGCACCAAATAAAACCATTTTCCTTTGGCAGAAGATATGTTTACTTTACTTTATTTAAAATTTATATACCACTGGCTTGTATACAACAACTGATGGTGGTGAACACAGGCAAAGTAGGGCAAACAAAGAGCATAATAAAAAAAGAATTCTTAAAATTCTGTCCTCTCAATTCTTTTTATTATACATATTAATTCAGTTAACGAAGGCTAAGCCGTCACTTTGCAAATGATATCACAGGCAATATTGTGTCCATCTCCTAATATGGTATATAATCAGTCATTTTTATTTTATCTTTGTGTCATGTGAAAACTAAAATATTAGGCATCTGCCAAACATTTCAGCTTTTTATCACATAAAAGCAGTTTTTAAATCAGTCTTTTGTTAGCAAGTTATATGGACAACAGCATGAAACTTGTAATAATTTCAATGGGACACAATGCCAAAAAGGATTTACCAAAGTGTCCTGCAGGAAAGAAAATGAACAGGTAGGTTCAAAAATCCCTCCAGGCAAATCGGCTCTCATGCTGGAGACACATAACCTTGTATTGCCATATTTATCATTTCTGTCTCCTACAGACAACACACAGAAGCAGGGCAGCTGAAAGGTGTGCTATCACTAATATGAGTTAGTCTCTATAATGGTGGACATAGCCCATCAGCTGTTTACACACACCTACATCCACATAAAAGAGTCACAGGCCCTTGAACTGACACTACTATGCCACACGGGCAATCTTTCTGTTTTACATTTGGTTAAGCAAAAACCACAAAGATGGACTTTTCCACAAAGCTTTGCCAAGTGTGGAAAAAAAAAAACCCAAAGACTGTTAGGGCAACATGTACTGGTGAAAGAGTTCTCTCAATTGTTGTTGTTATGTGCAATCAATTCGGAATCCACTCACATGAGCCTTAATGGGGATTTCAGTATAAGTGAGTTATTAAAGGAGCAGTTTTTCCAGTCCCACTCCCCCAGTCAGTTTCCATGGCTAAATGAAGATATGACCCCAGGCCTCCTGAGTCCATCACTGTATCGGCTACATGACACTGGGTATCCCAAATACAGATATCTGAAACTCATGCCGTAGTAGTGGAGAACAGGCTCTGTTCCCAGGATCAATTCACACCATCTCCCATGGGAAGTTTTAACATGTCAAGAAGACATTAGTCAGACCACAGGTTTAACAGCTGACTCAGGTTACTTCAGCTGTGGTCAAGTCTACTGCTCGACTACTGTACCCAAAAGAGAGGGTACAGAATACAAGCTCCCAAGTTTTTGTTTTGGTTTCTTGTATACTGCTCGACTGCTGCCGATGAAACAGCCAAGATCACGAAGAAGAATTGTTTAAATCATGGAACCTGACTCTCCCAACCAAGAGTGTCCCAGTGTTCCTGCATTTCCTACAATCTAAGGCAGTGTTGGCGTACCGATGGCACGGGTGCCAAAGGGGAGCCCTTTCTGTGGGCACCCGACATCACCCCTTCACAGCCACCTGCATTCAGGTTAAATGGCTGTATTGGCACTTTGCATAAAATTAGTGGGTTCTGTATTGCAGTTTGGGCACTCGGTCTCTAAAAGGTTCGCCATCACTGATCTAAGGAACAGGGAAAGGGAGTATAAGCCTTCTAAGGTACTGGACAGCAATATCCAGAGCTGTATTTTTCCCATCCTCTGTTACAAAACTCATCAAACCATTTTCCTTGTGAAGTGCCTTATGGTGCAGCGGTTAAACTGCTGTACTGCAGCCAAAACTGTTCTCACGGCCTGGGGTTCAATCCCAGGTAACCAGCTCAAAGTTCACTCAACTTTTCATCATTCAACACCCAGTTCACTGGGGGCGTCAATGTATATAGCCTGCAGAATTAACTTGTAAACCACCCAAGAGTGCTTTAAGAGCTATGGGGTGCTATGTAAGCAGCATACTTTGATCTTTGCTTCCTCTCAGAAATGACACTATCCCAGACAAATGGCTTGAGAAACTTTACTTACTTCATATTCTACCATGCGCTTGTTGGCAAGATCAGCCTTATTTCCTGCTAAGGCTATAACAATGTTTGGGCTAGCTTGCCGCTGGAGTTCCTTCACCCATGTTTTCGCTCGTGCAAATGTTTCCTAGCAAAAAATGGAAAAGCCAAATTGTTAGGGGCGTAACAACAGATAAAGATGCTAATTACTACCAACTCTCTCATACTTCAGCAGCATGAAATAACTAAGGCTTTCCCCAACAGACAAAGCACTTTGTCCATTGGGATAAATGCTCAAGGATATGCTGGATCTGATCAAAGTCCATCTAATTTAACATTTTGCTAACAACCAGATGCCCCCAAGAAGCCCTGGAGGAGGACACAATAGCAGCAGCCCTCTCCCCCTGTTGGATCCAACTGAAAGGAAGAAACACACAGCTTATGAACCTCAAGGCTTAATATACCCACCATGATCACTAGCTTTCTTCTCCAAAACTAAGCTGCTCTCGCAAAGATTTGTATAGATGGAGTACAAATCCAGGTGCAGATATGATTTTCTGTAGTGTGTACACACACTGCAAAGAAGTCCAACAAGCAAGAGGACTGCACCTCTTACATATTACAGGAATGCCACAAACAACATATTTCATAGACTAACCCTTTTACCTACAACATGTTAAACCCAAGGTGAACTTGAACTATTTAAAGATAAATAGCTGTGCTTTCTGCTCACTAGTCTGGCATTATTTCAGTTGTATCAAAAGGCAGAGAATAACCAGTGATTCTCATTGCACACAGTCAACTATAACATTTGCTGTCATAAGATGTAGTGGTAATCAACATAACCTGCTAAAAGAAGGAACAGCCAAGATTGGCTGCCTGAGTAAAAGGGGAACACACTGTGCTATCTTGTTCCTTATTGCTACATCTATGAAACTCTGGAAACAGAGGATACCACCTCTTTGATGGGTTGGGCCCTATGCTCGAATTTTCCAGTCTGAAAGTTTACCCCACCCATATTAAATTGCATTGGCTTCCTCTAGTTGGAGCACATGACCTTGGGTTCCATAGGGGTGAGCCCACCACCAAAGGGGATGGCCCTTGTGGTAGAAATGAAAGGCCCACTCCCTGGTAGAGACAGTGGGGGAGGAATTATACTCTGGTAGTGTATGCCTGCCTGCTTCTTTGTCTCCATCTTCATAGCTGCTAAAGCTGATGTTATGGCTTACTGAAGGGAAACAGCCCAGGCAGGGCGAAGATCAATGGGTCCCTGTGATGTCCACCAATTTGGTGGGCATGGCAGGGACCCAGCAAGGGAAGCGGCGGTGGCAGTGATCTGCTGCCACCACTTACCTGAGTCCCGGGGAAGAGGAGATGGTGGAGGTTTCTATCATGCCTTCCCTTCCCTGTAGCATGCACGGATCGGATGCTACAGGGAGGGAAAGGCAGGACAGACGCCTCCTCCTCCTCCTCCTCTTCACCGAGTCTCGATGCAGAGAGCAGGCAAAGAGGAGATGGCTGTCCCCTCAATCACTGGCAGCCAAAGGCTCCTCCACACAACCAAGGCAGACACCTGATTGTGACAGCTCTGAGCTGTCAAAATCAGCTGTCTGTCAGTTGCAGGGAGGGAACAGCCCTCAGCTGTCCCTTGATTGAGGGGGGTTTAGACAGCCTTCCCATAGGAATGCATTGAAAACCGATTAATCCATTCCCTCCGTAATGGATTAATTGGTTTTCAAGGCATTCCTATGGGAAACCGTGCCTCTTAAGACAAATTTTTCATAAGACGAATTGACCCATAGAACAAATTAAATTGTCTTACAAGGCACTACTGTATTTTAAAAAGAAAGAACAGGGAAAAGCAGGGGAGGTTTGTAACCACAGAGAGTTAAAGGTACAAAGTGCTTGTTGTTCTGAAACAGTTCATCAATTCAGAAAGTAGCCTTAGTAACAGGCCCATGGGTTGAAAATACTGTGGAATGCCAGTCAGTTTGAGAGGAAAAGAACAGCTAATGAAGACTTGACCACAAGCTGACCATGTTTGTATTACAAAGACCTAGTAAAATGAGATCTGGGATGGATGGAGAGGCTTGCAGTTTTTCAGGAATCTTCTACGCTTTCCGTGAATAATTCCTAATTGATATCTAGCCCAACCAGGTTGCATGGCACATGCTGGACCTAGTTTTCTATGCCGAGAGTGATGATGATGATGACCTCAAGGTGGCTGAACTCTCTATCAGGTTTTGGACCCAATGGGACACTGAAATTTTTCAGGTGTAGGAGATCCGTTTAAGAAGAGTGATTATGGTCTTTGAGCAAAGCAAGGTCCAACATGTCTAATAGAGGCCATGTTGAGACTCCTTTTGAAAAAGCAACCCCCTCTGAACTTAGTGGGGAATTTCTCGCTGAACTCCTACATCCCATACTCGATCAAGGTGCTGGAATTCCTGCAACATATGCGCATCTAGCTAATCTATGGCAAAGCTCTCTGATATACCTGACTTGCTCAGAACCACAGAACAGAGAATCTGCTGGAGCTTCAGCAGGCATTTCTCAAGCCAGTTTCAGAATGCTTCAGCTTCTCTTCCTCCATAGGAAGACTCAATAAAAGAGACAGCAGAAATTGGCTACATAAACAAATTTCCAGTGGATCTCTAATTGCCTAAAAATAGATAAAGTCTTCTTGGTGCACTACGTATAATAATCATGTTTTCTGTAGTATTTTATGGGTATAAAACAGCTGTTTCCTTTGCAAGACTTTGATTTATGTCCCATAAAAAACTACCCTGTGAGACCCAAGTCCACCTACACTATCATCTTCACTAAAATTTGTTAATTAACAGCTTGATATTTCCATCCGTGGGTTTACAAGTGATTGTCATATTATCTAGTTCTTTAATCTCACCTGGACCACCATGGAAAAAATGTAGGGGACGTATATTTGTACTCTCTGAATCTAAATAAATGGATTTTGATCCATGAAAGTTCACACTGAAATAATATGCCTTTTTTCTTTTCTTTTACCCTTTTACTACTGCCAGCAAGGATTATCTAAATCTTTTCCAAACGGGTTTTCAGGTCTGCTTATGGGACCAATACATCTTGAAACACCTTGGCAAATGAACTATGTCAGGAACTGGACAGGACAATATGTTCCTGCTGATTCTGGGGGACCCCTTGGTAGCATTCAGTGCCATCAACTGCTTTGGGTTACCTCTTGGAAACACAATTTCAAGGTACTGCTTTCTAGTGGCTCCAGTCCTTCCTACAGCCTCAAGCTCAAAAGGTGATGCTGAAGGACTCCTCTTCAGTGCCATGGCTTTTGTTTTACAAGATCTCTTAATGTACTCTCTTCAGCTTCACATTATTTAACGCATACATGAAACTGCTGGGAGGTGATCAGGTTGCACAGTTCAGTGCCAACTATATATTGGTGGCAGCCAACTCTCTTTCCTTTCCATCTAAATACCAAGTTGTTCCATTTCTAAACCAGGATCTGATGTCAGTAATGGACTGGAGGATAATAAAAAAAGAAACTTAATCCAGATAGAACTGGGGGTTTCCAAGGTAGATATCAGATTTTCCAGGAAATGCGGATTCAACCTTTCTTGAAGATTCATGTTTGCAATTTGAGTCCACTGTGATTTGATCAACCCAAGGTAACACATGTGTTAGTTATATCTCATGTACTGTATGTAACTGCCACACTCTTTATGCTGCGTGGGGTCTGAAAACTAGAGCTGTTTCAAAATTCTGATCCCATACTGTTGACTGGGGCTAGTTAAAGCGAGCATGTTGTAACAGCTTACAGTTTGCTTGCAGGCAAAAAAAAAAAAAGGGGGGGGGGAGTTATGACCAAACTTGGTTTTAGGACACAGGTGCATTTGACAGGGACACAAAACAAATGACTTTTGGGAAAAGAGAAGCAAGTGTATTTTTGGGTGAGCTACACAGTCTGAGAGCCTCCAAAATAAAGGGAATGGTAAGCCACTTCTGAAAGCTTTATATTTAAGATACTCTACAGCAGTGTGGAGATCCTTCAGCCCTCCAGATGTTTTGGACCACAACTCCTAAAGTCCTTTTTCATTGGCAGTATATGTTTGAAATTCTGGTAGTTGTGGTCCAAAGCATCTGGAGGGCCAAAGGTTCCCCATCCATTCTAAGGGGTGTCACTATAAATTAGAATCAACTTGATGGGATGCACACATGCACGCAAACATACACACACACATAAAGGCTATTGATAGGTACTAGTTATGATGGATATATATCCCCCAATACTAAAGCCAATAGCTGAAATTATGTTGCCTTAAGTTACACTGGATAAGGCAGATGGTATATTCAGCTGCAGTGATGTTTTGGAAAGAAAACACTTCTGATCTCTTCCCTAAAGGTCCCACAGATGCTGCTGAATCTCTTTCATCACCAGAAAGCCATAGGACAAGAGAGGGAAGTCTTTCATTACTGTACTGAAAATTACTACCAGTAAAGGCAGTGGATGAGGTGTTTCTTTGGTTTATTTCTTTGGACGTCTTCTTAAATTCTTAACCAATAACTAAATTAAAATGGCCAGCAAATCAAGAAGATAGTAGCAAGAGGTTAATGGAACTTATGCCAGAAAGGGACTGGACTTTAAAAAACATGCAACCAGCTGAATGTTTTAAATTGTGGACTCGCTCTAATAATGGCTACAACAAAAACTACCACTCCAGACCAAAAGGAGATGATCTCTAATTATCTAAATGACTAATGATCATGAATAATGGCAGCTGCAACACAACATCTATAAGGCAACAGGTTCCCCAATGGTTTCCAACCCTGGGTTCCCGCATGTATTGAACTGCAAATCTTAGCTAGCCAGGATTTCTGGAAGTTACAGTCCGATAACATTTGGGGACCCAGGTTTAAGAATCACTGCTCTAGAATATACCAGGGATTTCACAGTGTTATTGAATACAGTGACTTGGAAGAAAATTCCACTGAACTCAGCAAATTTCTAGTCAAATTTCTTCAGAAATATCGAAATGTGAATTAGTCATCATAAATAATTTGACTTTTTTAAAATTAACAACTGTATTAACACAATTCATAAAGATTGTGTATTAATTGATCCAGAATAAACAATAATTTAGAGTCTTCACCATAATGCCATCATGCGCGGGGCCGGGGGTGGAGACTAACAAACTTTCCTATCGCTAGGGAAGTCCGACCTCTGGCGCAAGGGCATCTGGGAAACCCATCTGTGTGGCTTCTCAAAGGCCACGATGGAGAACCAACTATCACAAGCTAGAAAGTTAGTTTATAATGTGTGTTCAATAGCAGGACAGCACATGATTAAAAAGAACTCTCATTTATTAGCAGTAAACATTAAACTGTCCAGAGTTTTGAAGCAGTAATAACCAACTGGTCAAAATCCTGTTGCTTCACATGGTAAATCCCATCACAGTCGGCCCACAAACCCCATGAAGATTTTGTAAGTCAACTCCTCTAAATTCTACTTTACAATAGTAAGATATAGTTAAAGTAGGCCCATTTGAATCAATGAACAGAAGAATTTACTCACTAAACCCCCGTTGATTTAATGGTCCTGCTCTAGTGCAATTTAAGCAACAGGATTTTGGCCATGGTGTTTCAGTCCTTAGATGAACGTGCGGCCAACAACCTCCCAATGAAGAGGGAAAGCGGGCTCAGAGTCACTGAGCAGCAATCAAGACACGCTTCCATTCTATCTGGGGCTGGTTTTTCATCCCACAAATTAACAAAACGGTGTGGGCTTACCTGGTTAGTTATGTCATACACCACAATGGCAGCCTGAGCCCCCCGGTAATACATAGGAGCCAAACTGTGATATCTTTCCTGGCCAGCTGTGTCCCATATCTCAAACTTTACCGTTGTGTCATCTAGGCAGACAGACTGTGTAAGGAAAGCAGCTGTGAAATAGGAACGTAAAGAGTGATTAGGAACTGCCAACATGGATATCTCGTCCTGACCAACCAGAGCCTCGGTATCCCTTTCACTCCGGGTGGCCACCCCGAGAGAGGCCCAAAGAGTCTCTACCTGGAACCAGGCCTTCTCGGTGGCGGCCCTGACACACTGGAACAAGCTGCCATCGGGATATTAGGCTGGCGGAGTCGCTGTTGGCCTTTAGAAGGGCTTTAAAGACCTGGCTCTTCAGGGAATGCTTTGGGAAGTTCTGAGCACACTGTGACTGTGTTTGTGTTTTGTTTGGTGATTTACTGCTAGCACCAGTCTTTCTAGCCGGAGTTGCCCTGCCATGGTTGTTTGTGGTGCCATTGTCCATTTTATTTTAATTATTTTTAGTACCTTTATATTAGTATTATTATGGTTATAGGTATTTATTCTATTTTGCTATTTTTTTCTTTCTGTATTTGTATTGTGATGGGGATGTCTTGGGTTTTTAGCTATGGGCAGTTGCTGTTATGTGTAACATGTTGTACACCACCCAGAGTTCCTGCAGGAAAATTGGGCGGTCAGTAAGTCTATAAATAAATAAATAAATAAATAAATAAATAAATAAATAAATAAATAAATATCAATAACAATCTCAATATTCAACATTATTTAACTGTCACTGAAATGTTGCTCTTCTCAACTAGCTTGCACGAAGCATGAAGTGCTATTAAGCAATTAGATTAATTACTAGTTGGGGCCACAATGCTGACATCTGAGCATCTCAGCATTCCCTAGCACTGCTCCTCAAGTAGCGACCAACAGGACAACCCAGACATGTAGAGAAATCATGTGATACAATCTTCCTAAAACTGGACCATCTTAGGGTGCAAATAGAATACTCTCACTTACAAATACTACACTGCCCACACAAAAAGTCTGTGTGGAAAAAAATTACTTCCTTTGCTTTTTCTACGTAATGCTGGATTTGGCATATGTTTTCTCTTCAGTCACCACAAGCTTTTTCTCTTGGAAGATCTCCCACCTTCTCAAAAGCGTAAATATGCAACTATGATGTGCAAACTGGAATTAAAGACTGAATTGTTAAGAAGATACTAGAGAAGGGTTTTCCAAACAAAAGCATTCATCTCATGTTTGCCCAGAAACAAATGATTCTGAAAATTATCATAATGACAAAAACACGTCCCTGAATACACAACCTTTTATGATATCTTTGTCACAAAACTGAATAAATTATTTTATGAATATACTGTTTTAAAGTCAGCTTCAAAACAAGTAAATAAATAACAAATTTATAGAAACTTAAAATGTTGTGCATGAAGTAAAAGCCTAAAAAATACACACTTGGTAGTACACATTTTTAAGACAAGGAAGACAAAATTAATTCAAAATACCAAAAACTGGGGGAAAAACAGTGGTCATGAAAACAACAGCTGAAGTTTGCTTGCTGTTTATAGCCATTTTTGCAATATTAAAATATATTGATTCAGAAGTTTTTAGAGCATCATGCTATGTTATACCCTCTTTTCCCCAGAATAGCCAAACACAGTTTCTGCCTTTCAGAGAGGAAGTGACACAGATGGAATCTAGGATGACCTCATCTGCCATTTTGGAAGTTGTGTTTTGGTAATATAAGTCAGGAGAGTGGTGGCTGCACTTGAAGCTGAGCACAGTGCAATCTAACTGGAAACAGATGCACGTCTCTGTGTCCTAATGGAGAATATCAATACAGAGAGGAGGCAATCTGGGGTTCTTCCCTATATTTTGGACACTATATTTTCTTCCCATGGAAGGCAGATTCCCCAAAACTCACTTACCACCAATGGTGCTCTCCTGGTATTCGTGGAACTGCCCCTTGACAAAACGTAGGACCAAGCTGGACTTGCCTACTGCCGATTCACCCAGTAATACTAGCTTGAATTGACAGATCTTGCTGGCTTGTGATTGACCATTTGGCCTGGCAGCTCCTCTGCTGGTCATGGCCTAGATTCCAAGAGCAACCTGTGCCCCAGCCAATGCAGAAACCTGCCAACCTCTGACCAGACCTTGTGAGACCAGAGGATTTATTCGGGCGGAGAATAGGACAACAGTTTCCTCCAAGGGGACAGACAGTTCCTCCTAGAATAAAAGAGGAAAAACGTGATCAGCAAGTGTGCTGGAGATGTGAAAGGCAAAACAGTGCATGCATGTAAAAATGATCCAGGTATATCAGAGAGAGAGAGAGAGAGCCAGCAGATGTGAACAGGTGCTATGAGAGCTGAGCAATTAAAAGGAAACAAGGTACCTTCTGGTGTCATTTTCTCCCTCTGTACAATGGAAGGAAAGTGTCAATGCATTAGGGGACTTGCAAACAGAGGATACAGACTTTCGTAAAAGACACAGGGAAAGCCAATGTTTAGCCAGCAAGTAACCAGGTAATCTGATCCCCAGCGGCCACACCATTTAGACACACTTGACTCAGCTGGGGGAGTGTCATGTTTCTGATAACATCTGCCATTTACCTATCAGCCTCATTTAGCAATTTGGAATATTATATACCTCAAAATTGGCCTAAAGTGCAACAATTATGTTGAATTTTAAAAAGCCATGTCTCCTGTGTTAGGCTAGGGACAGGGAAAACACTTATGTGTGCAGTGATGCCCTGTGATCAATGAATCAGCAACTCCTGCAGTTATCTTTCTTACGCCTATTCCTTGAAATGGTACACACACACACACACACACACACACACACACACACACACAATTTTTAGGCACCCTCGAAATTCAAGAATCTTCAGGATCCCATCATGGCATCATGGTAGTCGTTTGTCCCATATGCTGCTGCAAAATTCAACATTTTTTGCTTAGCCACATAAATAACTAGGGTAAAACAAAGACTTTAGGGAGGAAATAATGCAGAAAGCCACCCGTATCTCCTATCTTTTAGTGTGATGACTTCAGAATCAGAAAAGAAATGCAGAATTAAAATAGTTAATGGATGATGCTCCTAGAAAGAAAAATGCAGGGCTCATGTCCACAAACAGACTAATATCTGACACATTCATAATATATAAGAGAACTTCATCTATATTCAGAATGGTAGGCCATTCCAATATTGCTTTCAAAGTTCTAATGTTTAATTACTTATTTTCATTGCTTTTTAATTTGTTATTTAATATGTTTTTAGTATCACACATTTTAACACTGTGAGCCACTTTGTATCCCCTAATGGAGAAAAAGGCATCTGCCAGCCTACCTACCAACTAATCAGTTAATCAGACAGATTTGTATGAAGAGAAAGCATGATGCTACAGTACACAAGACAATAAGACAACCAGTACAGTGGCACTTTGTATAAAGGAATTAATTCGTTCCAAATGAAATTATGTTAAGCAAATTTCCCTTTATACAAATTTCCCAGAGGAATGCACTGAAAACAGTAGTCCCTAATTGCGACCATTTTTATGTTGTACGGATTTGCCCCATAGACAATTCTGTTAAGCAAATTTCCCCCATCTCCAGAATTTTTTATGTTGTACAGATTTTATGTTATACAAACTGTTTATTATATGAGGGTCCACTGTATTTCCATTTGTTAGTTACATAGTTTAATTAATATAGTCAAGGATAAAAATATGACAATCTATCAAAACATATGGGTCAAATTCCCTTATCAGTTATCATTATCATCATCAGAAGAAAACTGCAGCTAAATTTGCCAATATGAACTGCAAGAATTCTGATTCTGCAGTTGGACATTAGTCCAAGATGTGCTTGCTTTGAGATCTGAACGGATAATTTTGTACTATTTTATCCTAGCTCCTTCTCAGAATTTCTTCCAACAAGAGTGTACAGGGGAGCATTATGGGGATGAGAAAAAGAAATACCCCTGCCACTTAGTAACATGGTCTAGTCTGCAGTGGTGGCAAACCTTTGGTACTCCAGATGCTTTGGACAACAACTCCCAGAATTCCAAGCCTGTATTGCAATGAGAAAAGCTTCCTGTGTGGGCTATATTTTTTATTTGGAGACACTTTTTAGAAAAAATTACAAAAGTTGTGGGCAGAAAGTTCATTTTTAGGAAGCTTAATAACTCCAAGATTGTGCATTAATGACCTCCCCACCCTACAAAAAAAGTGTGAGCTTGTTCTAGCGGACACCAAGACCAAAGGCACATTCCATGCTAAGGATCAAAAATAAGAACTGTAATGGTTTCATTAAATAGTCATCTTTTACATCATTTGAAATAATTGTGGCCAGTGCTGGTAACACAATCTCAAAATGTGTACTGCAGAACCAGAAAAGTATAATTTAATTGTTAGGGTCCTGGAGTTGCCTCCATATAGGGAAACACTACATTATTGAGTTCTGAAAAATTTCCAGATGTTTTAGGCTGAGGGAAAAGGCTACTAAGGCAGTAGTGATAGATATTTATACAGTTTAGCACACTGGAAAGTACAGAATTCATAAAAACAGAATTCTGGATCACTTTTTGCCCATTAAGCTAGCCCCTTTGTGGCTTGCTCTAATTTTACCACGAAGTCCCTAATTAAGCTCAGCTCTCAATTTATAAAAGGTAAATCAGACGCCTTCTGTAATCTGGACTAAAATCAAGAATGGAACAAATGTAACACCAGAAACACATTATCTTTTAAACAGAACAAATGCTACATATTTGGCTTTCCTTAAGCTGAGTCTGCTAAATACAGAAAGCATTTCCTTCCTTTTCCAAGACCTCGTTAAAGAGAGTGCAGCTGAGCAATGACCTTACAGACATCCTGTCAAAGAGCCTGGAAAGAGCCTTACGTACTTTTAGAAGTAGCCACCACAGCTGGAACTAGCCTTCTAGGAAAACTTGGAGTGACATGCCGCACACCCTGTTTTATGCACTGAGTCTTACATAGTCACATACAATTTCTAAAATGCCCACATAGCTGTCATGCATGACCAGTCCTCCTCACAGCCACAGTACAAAAGCACAATAATTGCACGCAGGTACATTTCCCCTGACCCCAAGGATAATTTAACAGTCTTAAACATAATAAATCCTGCCTCCTTTCTACAGTAAGTCAGATTTTCACATTAAAAAGTAGCAAGTTGAATAAAGGGCACACATAAGTGACACAGTGCACAACAAGCCACTGGGATGAGTTTATAGCACTAAACCTGCCAAAGTTTCCATGAAGTACTGCACTATTTGTGGGGCTTTCTTTCAGTGGTACAATGTTTCTTCCTGTTAATTAGGATGAAGGCAAAATGGGGTCTTTGGACACAAAGTTTCTACTTAGAGAAATAAGATCAATTTCAGTAAACATTTTCACAACCCTTCTGGTTCACTTTTTGGTTTCTGCCCACATCTAGTTCCCACTCTAAAATCTATCAGACTAAGTAGTGAGACTTAAGAAGAGAATCAGACAGTCTTGAGAGAGATTCCAAGTTGCAGAAAATGCAGGAGAGAAAACAAAGAGTAAGTATAATGCAGAGTAATGGGCAGTGTGATGAACCAGACCCCAAGAGAACAGGGTTTGAATCCCTGGTCAGCCAAGGAAACTCACTGGGAAAGTGGAACTGGTAACGCTACTCATTTAACTTGAAAGCCCTGCTATTAGGGTCACTGTAAGTTGGTTCTGACTTGCTGGCACAGAACACACCCATACAGATAAACTCAATATTCAATAATATTTTACTATTACTATAAACTCAGTATTCAGCAAGAGTGCCAAAGATATAGCTGAAGATAAAAGACAAAATGATTCATGTCCAAGGTAACTTCCCTTACACCAGTGTTTTTCAACCACTGTTCCGCGGCACACTAGTGTGCCACGAGATGTCGCCTGGTGTGCCGTGGGAAAAATTGAAAAATTCGAAAGATTTTAAAAAAATGTCAAATTTTCACCCACTAGGTGGGTGCCGGATGTCTGAAACCTCTACCTGTTTGCCTCTTCTCAGGGCACGCGTTCTAAAGCCAACCCGAGCCTTTTCCCATCCCAGCTTCCCTTGTTCGCACGACGGAGCGAAGCCCTCCCTGGCTCAGGCACTCTTCCCAGCCTCCTCGGCCGGGCGGCCCGTCCCTACCGCTCCCTCCTCCTCCTCCTCCCCGCCGCCGCTGCTACTGCTTTCCGCCCGCCCTCTGCCAGCTCCCCTGAAAGGAACGGGTGGGCCACTCTCGGGCAAAAAGCAAAAGGGCACCGGCAGCGGCGGGACGGGCGGAGCATGAAGGATGGCAGCGGAGGAGCCTCAAGCCAAAAAGCCAAAGCTGGACGAGCCTGCTCGGCTTAGGTAAAAGGGACGGGGTGGAGGAAAATGAGGAGACGGGGGGTGGGGGTCGCCTGGGCGTGGGGCCGATCGCGTGCCCTCGTGGCCCGGATCCAGGCATCTCCCGGCCGGGAGTGGAGGCGCAAGGTGCCTGGAGGCACGCGGGACAGTCAGGGATGTGTGTCCCCGGTCAGTGGCGGGGCCAGGGGCGCTCCAAGGGCGGTGAAGTCCACTGAGTGGCCGCCAGTCGTCCCGAGGCGCCTGCCTGCCTGCCTGCCTCCACCCTCCGCCCCCCCGCCCCATATCACCGGCTGCAGAGACATTCCAGGAGCCTTCGGTGGGGCAAGCCGGGGAATGAATGCCACCTTTCTACGCATCCCCCGGTTAGGGGGTGTATATGTGTGCGTGCCTGTGTGCCTCTGCCAAGGTCTCCCTGTAGGTCTGCTTGCAGGGCTTCGCCGTTCGGGGTGGGGTGGGGGGCGGCGGCGACCCCTTTCCTTGGAGTTCGTTGCGGCCTTATCCTCGGAGATGCGGGGAGCCACGAGAAAGAGGGCCGGTGCCTGCCATCCACGTGGCTCAAGGGCCCCAAAAGTGCTTCTCGTTGAACCGGATGTGACATCCAGAAAACCGTTTTCAACCATTTTCTAATGGTGGTGTGCCTCATGATTTTTTTCATGAAACAAGTGTGCCTTTGCCCAAAAAAGGTTGAAAAACACTGCCTTACACCACAGTAATGTAGTTTAAATACAGTATTCTCAGTCACACTATTCCCCGGAAACATTTTGAAATAACTTGTTTAGCAATGCATATCTTCTGACATTAATTCTTTGTAACAAGTGATTCTACTGAATCTAGTAAGCTCCCTGAACAAATGCACTTCCTAAACTTTTACTAAAATGTCAAAATGATTTAAGGAAGTAATTTTGCTTTCAACCTCACATCTCCATGGCAAAGTCAAAGGTCTTTCAATTACGCAGCAGATAAAAGTAACAACTGTGTGCCAGCAAGCCCATTCTGATTTAAGGTGATGCTTCCCAGGGTTTTCTAGGTAGTGAGAACTCTGAAATGGTTGTCATTTCCTTCTTCTGGGGGGCGTCCTGGGACCGTGCAACTTGCCCAAGGCCAAACAAGCTGGCGCTATTCACAATAGGCACAGTGGAGAAATGAACTCCAAAACTCTACTATCTAGCCAGCTTATACTAAGGTGAATAAAAGGCATAGGTAACTGACATTGTACGCTAAGACTAACTTCAAGATGAGCAAATGTATTATATCTCTAGAATCTGTTGCTTTTCCAGTTCAACACTGTTGACCCTCTAAACTTATCCTGCACAGGTTTTGAAGTGACCTGATGCAGATGCAGTGTGTACTTTTAACAGTGAAAAGGCATTGGGTATTAAATCCAAAACTGATAGGGCAAGTGTTTTGAAGATAAACAGGTACATTAGACAACAGAGACAAGATTACAGCATCAGTAGAAAGTAAGTTGTCCAGCATTCAGCCTTTCCACGTACCAGACTCAAATCTGTAACCTTGATACATTATTGATGCAGCAGTAACATTTAGGGAACTTTAGTTTTCCTGAAAACTTTTACAACCAGATATAACATTGTTTCACCTATAAGAATGATGGATCCCTTAAAGAGGTTACTAAACAAAGTCTCCTTTCAGAATAAGGGAGTTGGAAGGGTATCAACCAAAATCTGGCTCCCTGTAACTTACGTCCATTATTATATGTCCTGCACTCCTAAACAGAAAACAGAAAGCTGGAAGATCATTCAGAGCATTTGGGGGTTATCTAATTTTCCCAAACAGGGATTAGAGGTCAAAAACAAAAGGGATGAAAGAACTGCATTTACTTGCAAATAATATGACATGTTGGTTCAAACACATACAAATCTACCCTTCAATTTTAAAATCTTACCATTAAGTTTGAAAAGCTAATAAAACTAAAACTGACAAAGTCATGAATTCAATAGGGCTATATAGGTGTATGTGGGGCGGGGTGGCTCAGTGGGCTAGAGCAATGAAACTGTCAGCTGCAAAGTTGGCAGCTTGGCGGTTCGAATCCTGGGTGCCACACAGCAGAGTGAGCTCCCGATGTTAACCTCAGCTCCTGCCAACCTAGCCGTTCGAAAGCATGCAAATGCAAGCAGATAAATAGGTTTCGCCATAAAAAGCAGGAGGGTAAACATAGTTTCATGCACAGAAATGTGCTCAGCCATGCTGGCCACATACTTGCACAACACTGGCTCTTTAGCTTAGAAACGGAGATGAGCACCATCCCTAGAGTTCGACACAACTAGCACGGATGTGTGTGGGGGGTGGGAACATGAGTCTTCCTTTTTTGGGACAGAGTTCTAGTTGAAAGCAGCAGATCTTATTTATTTATTTATTATTTTAGAGTTTCTGGGAAGACATTCTATGAGTCCTAAATGAAATATTTTAAGTATCAAATATCTGCTTTTATTCTGAGTAGCCAGAGCTTAGTTTCCAAACCTAATGGGGACAGTTTCAGGTATTTACATCGAAAAACCAAGTTTAAGTTGACACTAGCTTATGTCAGAAAACACTAGCCTTTACAATTTATGCTTTTAAAAGGTTAAAATGATTATTTTTGACCAGCTGGCTTCTGAGTCTAATCATTTTAACACTTTAAAATTGTTTGCATTTTATATATATGTTCATAATTTTAAATTGCGCAACACCCTGACATGACAGATGGATGGAAGACATCCATGTAAGTTAGCCAAAGTAGTTATTGGCTTATGCCTTCTTATGAGGAAAAAAAAGCCAGAAAAGTTTGCAAGCTGGAAAAAAGAAGCTTCAGAAAAGCTATATTTCACTCTTACACATGTAAGAGATTTGTCTGCTTTGTGTGAAGCACAGAATCCACAACAGCTGGAAACGAAATAGCAGATCAAACTTCTTGTACCATTTTGTCTTGGTTTTCATACTTCTGCATAGCCAGCAAAAGAAGAGGATTCTATCCTTCAGTTTGTCTCCATGAAGAATATATTGGTATGAGTGGAATTCTAGTATCTGCCAGCTACGTGTCCTCAGGTTTTAATAGTCTAAGATTCTGGGCACTTAGTTTTTACATGGCATTGTCTTATTATTTTCAGTACTATAACATGCTATTAGAATATAGCCCAATCAACTAGGAAAAAGACAATCAAAAGTTTATGGACTACATCAGGTATGGATAGGATTTTTTGTTTGTTTACAAGCTTCCCACCTCACATTATCTTCTCTCTTCTTCTTCTCGCCATTTAACCCACTTCTTTAAAGGTTATTAAAACAAAGTCTGTTGCTCAGACAGCAATATTTGAACACTCTCCATCAGGATTCTGTTTCACAGAAATGCTATCCCCAAAGGCCTGTCTCCATAAACAAAACAGGGCACTACAACCTTGCTTTCCAGTCCTGCTTGAAGGCATGGAAAAACCAGGTTGAATCTGTCAGTCAACAACAGCAGTCACTGCAACAAGAATATACTTCCAATAACTTCTTGCAGCTTCTAATGCTTGAAATTAGTATTACTAAGAAGGGAATTTAATGGACAGACAAACCTTTACCCTTGCTTAAGCATCTAAACTATGCACAATAGTTACAAATAGCTCTGTTTGACTGGGATCTGTTTGCACCAATTCAAGGACAAGCCTGGGAGAGGTGATATTATATGTTTACTCATTCTATTGTTCCAGGCTTCAAAGGAGAGTCTTTAAATTCTGGCTGAGCAAAATAGGAAGCTGATTTTTGCCAGGGGTATTGCATAAGGGTCAGAGAACAAGAAAGAATAGACAGTTGAAATATCTAGTTCAGATTTTTCCATGGGCAAATTGCTCACCAGATGCACCCTTCAACCCTTTCCTTTACAGATTCTTAAACCAGATTGCGGCACAGATGACAGTTAAAGTGAGCCATGAGGCACTACTATCATCTGCTTTCTCTATCAACAATCTACTCTTTTAGCCAAGATATGCAACAGCATCCAGGATATCATTGTGAATGTGT